>JAUZST010030620.1:0-29268 GCA_034779995.1 Parotocinclus haroldoi | reverse complement strand
TATATGTGTGTGTGTGTGTGTGTTGTGTATATATATATTTAAATAGATATTGACTTCACTATTCTTGTTTGTGTTCATTTTATAGTATGTTTGCCACTCTACTATCATACTAGCTTATTATACAGGTCAGTTTTGGGCTAGTTTTGACCCTTGTTGGTCCAGAGATCTGCAATGTAACCACTAGACTAGCACAGTCCCATAATATATAAGAATTGAATTGGTTAAAAGTCTGCCGTCAATTACTGTAAGCAGTAACTCTGCACTATTGCAACCAGGCTAATGCATCTAAGCAGTAAAAAAGAAATACAGTTAACAATAGTCCTACAAAGTATCTTATAAAGTATGTCTAAATAATTACACACACACACAAACATCTCAAAATAAAATATTCACAATTACACCAATTGCAAATATTTCTTTCTGTTTCTCTAGTGGCAAATTTGCTCTTTATGATTTTTTTTCATCAAATTCCTCCATTTAAAATAAGGCCTTGGTTAAGAAGGTACCCTAATGTGTAAAAACTGTGCTTTGTGATAGTATGTGGGCCTGAAGTGAATATCTACTGTAATTGCCACACTTCATTTTCAATCATTTTCAGGACAACACGATTGTAAAGCATGCTCAAGACAGTGGTCCAACTACCAAGATTCTTTATAGAATAATTGACAAAACACATACATATACACTTATGTACACACACACCTTTATCACATTTGTAAGGCATATGGCCTGTAGTTAAGGCACAGGAATGTTTGGATAGATATCCCCTATATGTCTTAAGACTACAACTCTATGACCAGTTGCAAGAGTTATTTATGACTTATTTTGTATTTTACATCACTAGATATGGCTGTGCCAATATTGTTCATCTGTGTGTGGGTATGTTCATGAGTGGAATGCATCTAGATGGGTGACTAATGAGTAAGTGGTCTGTAATTGATTGAATGTGTATAAGGCCATATGATAAGTAGATAAATATGGGATTATGTGGAAAGCTAATGAGCATATGGTCTGCTTAAAAATAGAATGCAGAGAGTGCAGACAAGAAGGGTGGACGAGATATCACACTCGGTACTAAAAACCTAAATGTGAAGTATTTTCGCAAACTCCATTTTATTAGGTTTATCAGCTACAAGTCATTTTCCTGGACTAACCAAATTAACTATGTGCAAAGAAAAATTACATAAATGTATTCTTTATTTATTGGCGGCTGTCAGGGCACACCAACTTCAGGGGACTCCAACTTCTAGCGTATATGGTCACCTGAGTACTGATCAGGAACACCTGGATTAGATCAAAGCACTTATAAAGAAGTCCAGCTCTTGACAAGCGATACGTAGCATTCGTCTAGTGTGTTTGTGACCAGCAATACTGAGCAATAATATTGTTGGACCTAACTGGGTCTTGTTCCTTGTTCTCCATTTACTATTTTGTTGTTTCATCTTCTGGCTCCGATAGTCTATATATATATATATATAAACAATTGACAATATATATATATATACACACACATTAGAATGGTGTGTCAATGAATGTATGCACATGGTCAGCAACAATACTTTTACATTTTACATTTATGGCATATAGCAGATACCCTTATCCAGAGCGACTTATTGTAAAACTGATACAGTCTTACAATTCAAGCAATGGTGGATTAAGGGACTTAAAAACCCAACTGTGGCAGCTTGGCAGAGGTGGGATTTGAACCCTGGACCATCATGTCCAGAGTCCAGTACCTTAACCGCTAGGCTACCACAGTCACTTATATATTTAAATACTTAAATTGACTGTGGCATTCATACTATATTGGGTGATGTTAATGGGTCAAAAGTGTGGCAAGAACTTTCCCCACAGCATTACTCTTCCTGGATGATTGACACCATGGATTCATATTGGTGTCAAAATTCTGATCTACCATCACAACACCAGGCTATGCTTTTTCAGTCTTCACTTGTCCATTTCTTTCAGATTTTTTTTCTTGGTTGGCAGATGTGAAACCTGTTATAGCAGCTCATGTGCCTCAAGGTTTGATTATTGCTTTTCTGAAAACCACAATTGCACAAAGTTGTTCTCTGAGATACCTCTAAATTGCCTGTGCCTGTAAGTTTACTATCTGTAAGCTTGAAACAGGTCAATTTACCTTTCTTTTCAACAAGGCATGTCCATCCACAGTACTACCAATCAATTTAATTTTTTTATGTCTTAATTTTTGTAATTAGATTACTAGTTCTAAATATATTTTAACCAGTCCATCTGGCACCAGCAACCATGCCACAGTTAAAACCACTGAGATCACATTTTCCCCATTTTGGTGATTGATATGAATATTTGCTGGACAATATCTTCGTTTGGTTGCCGCATAATTGGTTGAATTGGATTAATTAACTCAGTTCTGTAGATCAAATATAAAAGAAAGTGAATCAGATCAAAATGTCAGATTTAGTAACATTTTCCACACAAGCATAAAAATACAAAACTATGTCCCATGTGGGGAAAACAGTTCTGTAATGTAAACAGATGTTCCCAGTGCTAGTATGTATATTTGAAGATTAAAACCAGGCTTATCAGGAAGCATTCTAGAATGTGCTTGTGTGCGCCTGGGTGTGTGCGCCCGAGATTCCCTCTCAGTCTGGCTCTGTTCTGTGTCTACTTTTGGATCAGTCTTTCTTGTCATCACATGCACATCTGCACCTTATCACCCCATCAGCAACTGCTCTTTGGTGTCACTGTGTCTGTGTGAGTGTGAGGCGTGTGCTATGTATTAAGTGTGAGCGTGTGTGCGAATGCATTTATATCCATCTGGTTTAGGATGTTTTGAATGTAGACGCCATTATCCTTCAGCAATACATTGTCTCCGACTTTTTCTCTCTGCCTGAAGGGTTTAGCGCTTGCCTGCAGCTAAGTGCAGGGTTATCAGGTGCCCTGCTGAAACCTGCCTCCTCTAATTATCCTCGCTCTGATCTCCTGCCCCTCACCACAAGCCAAAGGCAAACTTGTAATTTCCTACCAAAGCAACAAACATGAGAACCTCTGCTACAGTTTAAAGGTCTTAACACAGGAAGTTTAAAGTAAATTCCACTATTTATTGAATTGATTATGAAAAACCCAGTCCCAAACCCAAATCTTATTCACAAATGCATAGTTTACTAATAGAAGTCAGACTGTTATCTATGAAAGCATTGTTAATGATAACAGATGCTATTGCATGCTATGGTCAGTACTATTTGGATTTTATGCATTACCATCCACAGGTTGACCTCAGACTTGTGAGGAGTATGCATGCCTTCCCCATGTCTGAGTGGGTATACTCTGGGTGCTCCACAGTAGGTTAATTGATCACACTAAATTGGCCTATTTCAGTATGTATGACTAGCTTTTATAGTATTTCATACAATGACAATAGACAAGGTTATTAAATTTAAGGTTAATAAAAAGTTTCCATAATTCCCTGTACTAACAAATACGTAATGTCAATTTGACATACTGCTTACAGTTCTTTGGACCAGACTTTGAACCACACTTTACTTTGCCACTTTTCCAGCTGTGGTTATTGTGGTCTAGAACATGTAAGAACTTTCCTTAAATAACCCATATATGTTTAAGTATGGTGGAAGGTGAAATACAGCACAACACAACACAATAACTGTAAAAACCTGGTTTAGGCCAGCCAAGGTCTGTTACATTTTATTTTTCAATCTTTGGTCTTTTATGTTTCTTTTAAACATTAGTTGTATCTCAAACCTTCAACCTCTGTGATTACCCACTCTGTAATTTAGTAAGGGCTCTCCGTAGAAGATGAGACTGTTTGTTTTTAGATTGTCTGACTGTTTAGTCATGAATTTTAACAAAGTGTGGATGATAAAACATCCTATCACTCAGGCCTAAACAAACTCTTTGCAAGACCCAGCTGTATGTGTGAAGACAGTTCTGTCTGTCTACATTAAGCCTGTTGGATTAGTTCAAGCCTGTTGGATCTGTCCAAGAATCATGTTACCTCTCAAAAAAATTCTTGTTATCTCTAATGCACAGGTTGAATAACAAAGGCTTAAAGAGAATTCCAGATAAGATCAACACTGTATATGATTTATGGCTATAAGTATGTAGGCATCCTATAAGCCAATCTGGATGTTGTCTTTCATTTACTGTGACAACAGCATTCACACTTTTTTAAACATCGATAAGATCTGGCAATTACTTTGGATGATGCTTCCCAATTAGTGTCGCAATTCACCCTTGCTGTGTGTGCCAGTCATGTTCTTTCAAAGCAAAGTCTATTCATAAGAAATGTAATGCTGAAACAGCAAGGGCTTATTCCAGGCACCGCTTAAAAGTTATCATTAAGATTTCCTTTCACTAAAGCAAAGGGATGCAGTCAAAATATGCAAATGGCCATGGCTCATTATTTCAGTCATTACAATTAGTTCTATAAGTTTCAGCAGGCTACTGAAATCCACCAAACTTTGTTAGGTTATTTCAACTGCTTTCAGAGTCCAGTGGTGAAGTGATACACCCCACCACAACCAATGAAACATGTTTATTCTTGCTTCTTTCAGGTGCAGTTTGGAACTTGATATTGAATATCACAACAAGTTGTAAAGTTGTGTAAATTACCACTTGCTGTTGCTCCTTTATGTTTCCACTTCACAAACAGTTAGCAAACAAACTTGCTGCAAATGTTCCATTCTTTCAATAGTAAATTAATTGTCTAATATGACCCTCTTTGTTTATATATATTTATATATAGGGTTCGTACAATACACCAGATCTAAAGACTGAGACTGACAAAGAAGCTGAAGGACAGATTCCAGAATGTTTTTATAGTGCACAGAATATTGGAATACTCAGGTCTTATGAGTCACTGATGTTCTCCAGCAGTGAAAAACAAGTCAGTTTGAGAGCATGTGTTTTCCTAACGTTCACAAGAGACGACTAAAGGCCACAGCCAGTGCATTTCACTGACCACCAGTCTACTTCCAGATACACCCATCTGTTTCAGACACACCATCTAACAAATCTGTGGTCAGAAATTCAGGGGTGTTGAAAACAGTCTTGACCATCTGCTTCCTTTCATCGCCAGCAATCCAGCTTTAAACGATTGCTTTAATCACATGAAGACAACCAATATGCATGGGTTTTCTCTATATGTCTTAAAAGGGAAAACCAGGACAATTACTCACATTTCCAGTCAAAGCACTTTAAAGATTCCTGATCTTGCAATGGCACTTCACATGTATGAACAAAAACAGTAATTGGAACCAAACAGTATGTTTTCTAATTATGTTCTTGTAAATAAAATCTGAACATATAAAGTACATTATGTTGAAAATTAAATGGCATCCTTGCTTGAAAATTAGCATCTCACCAGCAGTACCGCTACTAGCGTTTATACTGTGTAGTTAAAAATATTATGATGGACACATGAAAAGTTTTTATTGTACTGGAAAATGCGAAACAGTGAACCCAAGCTCAAATTGAATCATATTATTTACTGAAAATTACATTTTTAACACAGTGAGATACAAGATAAACTTATATTATATAATATTTTTTGTCCATTTTGTATTTGGTTTCAATTTGTTAAATTACTGATACCTCACATCAACAGTTATTATAGATATCTTGTCTAATGTTTCTTGACATTGTGCAATGACTCCACACAGCCCTCTGTTAATTTTCTGCTCCTCAAAATGTGCAGGAGAATAAACAAATCAATGAGCATTCTTAATTACGTTTTTTTTAATTAACCTTAAAATAATTTCTAAATTGATACTTGACATTACATCTCTTTAACTGTAAAACGAACCACATATGTTTCCGCATGCCAGATGTAGTCTGATTCCCAATAAAGTCCTGTGTCTCTGGCCGTTGGGAGTGGCCTCTCTCCTGCCTGTCTTCAACCACATCATCTGCTATTTAAACTCCTCATCTAAAGCTCTTTGTTTGCAATCTGTGTTCAGCTCCCTTTAGAATTTCTACCTAAAAATGGCCTAAAAATCTGTTTAGAAAACCTTGGCTTAAAGATGTATGCAATTTAATTTCAAATCTGTAACTTGTGTTCCATCAATTTTCCACATTTAGGACATCTGGATGTAAAAATTGCTACATGATTCAATTTATCTGCAGCACACAGAAGGTACCTCTGGTCCATGTCCGATTCTGATGTAGGCACACATTGGGCTGAAGGCTCCAGTCCCACATGCCAGCAGATGGGTGCTGTTAAAGGGTTGAATCAGCTTGATGTAGTTAGCACACTCCGGCTGGAAAGCAGTGGGAGATAGACTTTACAAAATACAGCATGTTTACGTTTAGGATATGCCAAGCTTTTTTCTTCACACACTGCAAATTTTTCTTACCTTCTCCCTGCCTTGCATGAGACAATCCTCCATCTGCTCCTCAGAGCTACCCCAGTGAATCTAAGACAGAAGGACAGGAAGGTAAAACATCCCAGGTAACTGTGGCATGCACTGATGATTTCCTGGCAGGGAATATCATGTAAATGATTGGGTTTTAAATCGAGTGTGGGCAGAAGAGTTTCTAATTATCCATTCTTTATTAAGTTCGATTAAATCCAGAAACATTAATGTGTGGTATTTAAGCTTCTGATGTTAACGGACAGGTACACAGAGCAACACTGTTTGTGCCCGTCTAACCAAAGTTGTACGGAAAATTGTGCTTAAAAGAATGGAAACTGTGTAACTGTTAGAGGAAGACATCAGAACTGATGTCAGAACTGATATATCAGATCTGAATGCAACCTTTTTGCATTCTGTCTACAAAGCCATACAGTTTTCTCCTGTTTCATGAATAAAGACTAAAACACTAAATATCATTCCATGAATGTAAGTTATGAATGATTCATTGTTGAATAATTCTGTTGTTTATGATAAGGTAACAGCCAGGTATTACTAAATTATAAACTATGTTCAGTGTAAAAAAAGTTAGTTTAAACTCATTCCGAACAACATTAAATAGTAGGGCTGATAAAATTAACAGTTTACTAACATGTTAACGTGTTGATTTTTTTATGTAGTTAATTGCATTTTTGTTGCTTGACCATACAAGCCATCTGTACTTGTGTTGTATTTGAACTGGTCCCTATACACTATTCTTTGTGTTCTATTTATAATATAGAGCACTGTTAGTATAGGAAACAGAGTTAGATCATCTATTTAATCTGTTAAAGTAATCTATTTCTGAATGCTATACAGCTATACAGCTTTGCTTTTTCATCTGCAGCAGTGGGTTTCACTCCATAAATGCACACCATAAACACTCTGTCACAAGGAACACAAGATAACAGCTAAAATTAGTTTCTTATAAATGTACCTAATGAAATTATTTGCAGTACATAAGAAAAGTCACAGTTAAATACTGTGCTACAGTAAATTAGACTTGATTTTAAAAGTGATGAATACGTTAAAATGTAATACATTTATTCTGTAGAAGCTTACAATGTTGGCTGTATAGTGATTTATAAATAAAAAATATGTTCAAAACATATGTATATGTTTAAATGTGATTAACATTATGAAATTTTGAAGATTATGAAGATTTATAATGAGGTTGTAGTGTGGTGTATTTGTGCATATACTATGGATTTTATGAAGTGAAGTATTATACATGCTTTAACTAGACCATGCAAAACAAAATACATTATCACTCTGCTTCAGTACATTCATCTGCAAAAATACTCTATTTCTGTTTTAAAACCAACATGTATCACGTTTGTTTCTGGAGTCACTGCACGGATGGCCAGATGTTTGTGTCATGGTTCATTTGTTTGCTTTCTGTGTTGCAGTAGTGGTAGCACCAGAATGACCACAATTAAGGAAAAAGTCACACATCTAGGATGTGGTTGTCCAATTCTGTTTCACAGGACTAAGATGGTTTTAACATTGCTCAAATACTTGGTCCAAGAATTTGTGGAGACCTCAGCTCAAAGACCTCTTCTGCTGCTCTAGTGGTGAATGTCCTGAGATGACGGAGTATGCATATGTATAAATGTTGTACCATGGAAAACAGTCATGGTAGTTGATTACTTGTTGTATCCATCAGTTATAGAGTCTGATAATAACAACAACAACAACAACAACAACAACAATAATAATAATAATAATAATAATAATAATAATAATAATAAGAATATTATTAAATTGTATTATTATTATTATTACTATTATTATTATTGTTATTATTATTATTATTATTATTATTATTATTATTATTACTATTAGAAATGTTTTAGCTTTATTAGTACATTCAATAAATTTGAAAAAAAACATTTTTTTTTTTTTTGCATTTACATGTTCTAAATACAATAAATTTGATTTAAAATTTGTGTTTATTATAATGCTATTTCCTATATCCA
Organism: Parotocinclus haroldoi; assembly: GCA_034779995.1. Lineage (NCBI taxonomy): Eukaryota > Metazoa > Chordata > Actinopteri > Siluriformes > Loricariidae > Parotocinclus > Parotocinclus haroldoi. Next base: position 20,900 of record JAUZST010030620.1, on the reverse strand, counting down.
CAACATACATTTCAGCATTTAATATTTATGTTATTTGTTCATTTAAAATTACTTTTAAGTTTTAACTATGCTCTTTCCTGGTCAAGATTGCAGGAGCTCATTTAAATAACACATGAAGCATGTCCTGGACAAGATGATACAGCCAATTATGTCTGGAGGTGATGCCCAAGCAAATCAGAAGACACTGTCGAGACCTGCCAGGAACCTATGTCTCTGCTATGATGGGCTAGTTTTTTAGACTGCTGATTGTTATTGCTAGACTACTCATAGAACAGTGGGTTAAACACTTAAACACTTCAAAATTCTGAAACCTTCTTACATCCACATTGATAATCAGGGGCCTCTCCCACATACTGTTGCTGCTAAGTTTTTAAGGACATGTGGTAGTCGGAGTGTAAAATAAATTATAGTACAGACTGTTTCAGAATAAGAATCACACTTTTCGGAGATCTCATCAGCATGAATAAATTGTAAGTGGATTCTTTAGCTGGATGTAGTTGGCGGCACCATGGCACAGTGGTTAGCTATATCTCCTCACAGTGCCTAGATGGCTTTTCTCCAGCTGCTCTGGTTTATTGAATGAGTAAATTAAATGAATGAATGAACAACTACGTTGTTGCACAACACTTTTCAAATACTGTGATGAGGACTTTTCCCGGTTGAAATGTTTGATTACACAACACTTACCACCATTCCATGGTCAGTTATCTAGTTTGGTTTTAACTGCTTTTTTCATTTCCTATGATGTTTAGGACTGGGCCAGGGTCATGTTTAGTTGGCAGCGGTTATCAGTTCCAAATATTTCAGACATTTCAACATTTAGATTGAGATTTTCTAAGTAAATCTGACAGTGAAATTTGAAATTTTATTTTGACAGCCGTAGTTCATACAAGGACAAACATAACATTATTCAAAATAGCTTTTAAGAGCTTTTAATGACTAAGAGAAATAAATGTGTTATACATCATTAATATAGTTTATTTCTGTTTTTATTTTACATGTATATTACCAAGTCATGGATATACAAATTAAAACTGAAACTAAAATTAAAAAGAGCATTAAGCTTTGAGTTTTGACCTCTTCTCACAGCTGTGTTTTTACACTGGCTCTTAGTCATGTAATTCTGTGGGTGCATGTGCACACCCCTACCTCTTTGTGTGATGCACTGACTCTGTCCAGGTTGAGAGAATAAAGTGTATCCTTTCCCCCGATAATCAGTCTCTCCTGAGTCTCATCCAACAACATGGTGTAGCGCTGCAGACTCCCTTCTGTAGCATGGAACACCCATGTCCTATTAAGCCCCCACAGCTCTGTACACATTAAAAAAAATTGGAATGAACACCATAAATGACATCATACAGGAATTAACAGATAACCGCTATGGGAGAAACGGCTGTTGGACAGTGTTGTGGGAGTTTGGAGTACATAGCGTGTAAAATCTCCCCTGACAAACCACTGTGCGTGTGATTGTGTTCACACATTCAGAAAGCAGAAGGATAATTTATTTCAGAGGAGTTTGTGTTGAAAAGATTGACAGAGCAGATCAACAAGATCTATACTGTCAACAGTATAGAGTTTTTGGCCTTAATTTCCTGAGTGGGAGTGTGTGCACTTAGATACCTGCCGGGCTCTAATTTAAACCAATCTAGTTGTGACCCTTTGATTTCCTCTGTGTGTGTGTCTTGGCCCTCTGGTCATATGCAGGGTTCCAAAATCTGCTTATGATTTTGTAGTGGTTGCCTGTATCAGCTGAATACCTAACTGTGTAAAACTCCTAGACAGACTCACTCACTCGCTTTTAGACAGACAAATTCAGTTGCAGACAGACTCACTCACTTGCTCCAGGGCCCAAAAGTGATAGATTGGCAGGGATGGAAAATGAACATGGAACCTTCTGGTCAGTGGACCTATAGCTCTACTGGAACTCTTATGCAGAGTCACTTACAACTGATACAATCTGTTAATGTATCAATCAATCAATACTGGTTGATGTAAGAGCCTTCTCAGCAACTTAACTCCAGCACCACCACTGTACTGATAGAAATCCCTATATCCCAATAATATATATCCAATCCTTATAACCTTAACCTTGATCTAATTGCTTCTAAGTGATATGTTTGACTTTTTTAGAAATAAATACATTTCAATTTATAAGTAAGCAATTTTTGCCCTCACTAGGTCAAAAGAAACAAATATCCCTACCACTAAGACATAAATGAAATAAACAAATAGACAACTGTATTGTATTAAATTTCATGCTTATAACTAAACAATTGTTAATACAGCCACATATTGGGATTGACGTTACTGAGATTATTGGCATTATTATTGACACTAGTCCGGTCCATCCATATTATCCATGGTATTGTATTATGCTGAAAGCTGCTGCATTTAATTACTGTCACTGTCTGTTTAAGTGTTAACCTCTAAACCCTATCCACACAGCCTGCAGCATGAGCTTCCTCTGCTGAGGTGTTGTCTGAAAAGGCAGGAATATGTGAGGAGGTTCAAGAAATTGTGCCTGTTAGTGCCGCATACCAAAAGGCAGGGGCACCTGTAAGCCATTAATTTGGTATCCTTAATTTCTGTTTTTCCTCAACTTCAGTTTTGAGTTTTATTTGAGTTGACCTTACTTTATTTACATACATTAGATAATATATGGTGCACAAACTAATAACTAACTAGTTTTAATAAAGAAGAATACATCCATTTAAGCCAGGTAAATTAAACAGGTTTTACATAAAGTTATAAATATTATACAGTACCCTAGCATGACCTGTTGTGACCTGCATTGATTAGCTCTAACCATAAGGAAGAGACATGTGGGCCCTTGATGGAGGGGTAGTGCAGTTTAAACAAACAGCACAACCACAAGCGGAAAGCCAATCTTAAACCTCTCTACTTGAGGACTTGATCCTCTCTGTAATAAAAATTCACCAAGACCTCTAGGCCTAGACAAGGTTATACCATTAAATTCTCCAGGGAAGGGGGAGGGCAAGTCAGACCCCAAAAGGAAACCCAATATCATTCATGTAAAATCAGCATCAAGGCCACAGTGCCATATGAGATTTGATCTCCTTGCAGAATTCTTATGGTATTTAGAAAATTACAGGCATATTACTATTATATTTAGTCTACTAAACAAAACACAAATTGTCCAATAGTGGATTTTTCTCCCTCAAATCACCAGGGTTTTATCTACAGGGTGAGTCAAAAGAAGCAGGTCACAGGGTGGCTCAAAATGAACAGGACAAAACCATTATTGAGACTTCTTCATCAGTAGAGGTGCTTGGATGACCAAACTGTGACCGTTTACAGTCCCGGTTTCTTGGAATTTGACTATGACTATGAGTGATGCAACAGTGCATCGGCAGTCTTTCTGGGTGTTGGCTGTTAAAGTCTGTGGCTGTGATATGACAGCCATGTTCCCTTGACATCTTCAGTAACCTGTGACAAAACATCTTCTTTGAAGTGTTGATAACTTTGTTTGATAACCACAATACACATTTCAACTGTTTGATGGTCCAACCTAGATGCCTCTAAGCCAAGAAACGTCGGCTCTACTGCTGGACATGGGGATTCTTTTTTTCACAGTAAAGTTTTAAGTGGCATTTGTGAGACTAACTTTAGTAAAGTTAAAGTAAAGTAATTCATTGCACAAGTGGTTTTGTCAGCTATCACTGAAGGTTAATTGTTGATGCAGTGCAAGTTGAGAGCTTGAAGATCATAAGTGTTTATCTTAAGCTTGTGCCCATAACCTTTATGCACTTTATTCCTCCTGATTCATTGAATCAATCATTGAATTATACTATACAATGTGGAAAAATATGCAAATCCCTTCAATCCTACATTTATTTAATTATTACATTTTTCAATTACTAGCCCTAATTCAGCTCCCAGTTCGATCTTTTTTCAAATGTGTTGGAGGCTTGAAATGCAATATACAGTATATATATATAATCTAGCTCTATTTCTCTCTCTCTCTCTCTCTCTCTCTCTCTCTCTCTCTCTCTCTCTCTCTCTGCAGATGCATATTCTCCACACTTGGGGACTATTTACTGTCAGAGATAGGGAAGTCCTTTCATCGAAAAGGAAGAGAACTTTCTCCCTTTTATCTGTCACATTGAGTTAACTTAATCTCCCCATCTAACAGGAAGAGGCATAAAATAAATTCTGCAATTTAAGATGTTTGCCTTGCTGTTTGATGTTGTATGATGTGGTCATTAGGTTCATAAATGAAAGGAAGATCAGTAAAGATTACTTTTATGCTAGATGTATAGAGGAAAGGCATACTAATCATGGTTAATGAGAAACCCGGTGCAGTTCTCAGGATCAAACACTGAGGAGATGCTTTCTTTATAGAGCCATGCTGACTTTGCTAATCCACTAACCCTGCTCATTGTCATAAGGCTGAAGCTACATATAGAAACTTTTTTTTATTTCCACTGACTTTCTCAAACCTCATTCACAACATCCTCTGTTCATCATGCCTATTATATATTATTTTATGCTTACACTGTAATATTGCAATGAACAGTGATATTGTATTATCATAGCATTAATACAATAAATATCACATTAATAAGAGTATTCAACATTTAATTTGGTTTGTGCAATTACTATTGTTAACCACTGTTACCAAATAATGTGCCACATTTATTCCTATTATATTTACAACTCTTACATTTACAGATGCAAATGTTTAGGAACCACAGAGCCAATTTGGTTGCTCGTTTCTAAATACAAACAATTTCAGACAAGGTTTTAATAAACTTCAATTTGAATAAAACATTAAAATTTAAATGTAAAGTTTCAAGATTTTTAAAACTATGCAATTTTAATGCCATCTAAAACAATGCCATTTTACTTATAGAAATGTTTCAGAGGATATTATATGCAGTAGTGCATCACGGTTTTACAACCTCCAATATTTCGATTATTACAGGATTACTGGGTCTCTAGATAAATGTGACTTACATTTAAATCCAAATTAGCCAGCTTTTTAAACTCCCTTATACTTAGTGTTTGAATCACCCTTGTATCTGGAATGTATGCTGGAATGCATTTATACTTAAAAATCCAATATTTGCATAGTTACATCTGGCATTCTTATATGTAGCTACAAATGGATAAATGTGTAAGTAAATATAATCTAAATTCAGCTTGACAAATAATCAACTGATAGCACTAATTGAGCACTTAAATTATTATATATAATTTTAATTGCATTCTTTATTATCTCCAGTGAATATTCCGAAATGCAAACTTGCATAAAATAGTTTGAAATTACAAATAAAATGTATAAAAAATAACAACAGACTGAACATCTTGCTACCATCATCACTTGTTACAATCATTACATTGTAGATTAGATTATACATCTTTTTGTTCAGAGCTCAGCAGTGTTTCTAGTCATCCACTGCCCTTTCTCTGTAAGGCTGCAGTGTTCCTGAGGTTGTTTTTTTTCCTGGTCCAGATGACACTGGTATTCAGTTTGCACTATTTTAAGAAGCACCCAAGTGACATATGGGGTAGCCTGCAGTTTTACAAAACAACAGTAATGACAACAATAAAAAAAACTATTTTGTTTAGAACATTCTTAACCTAGAAAGCTTTAAAATATCAGCACAAAATATGTTCCAAAAAGAAAGATAATTTACTGGATTTATTTAGGAGAGTAACATTTTGTATGTGATTTAGCAAGTTACAACGCCTGCTTTTAAAACTGTGTTACAGTAATAGCTATGGACAATAAGTATTTGATATATTTGTAATAAATAATAGAATATAATTACATAAAAATATACTTATGTCAAAAATGATTGCGATTTGGGAACAAATTCCATTAGTAGCATTTATATTCAAACAGCAAAATTAATATGTGAATACCCTAGACAGGGCACCAATCCATCGTAAGGCACACACACACACACACACACACACACACACACACAGTCACAGTCATGCATACAGTCACACACTAAGGGCCATTTTAGAGACACTAATTAACCTAACATACATATATTTGGAGACTGTGGGAGAAAACCGCAGTACCCGGAGTAAGTAAACGAGGAGGATATGCAGACCCCACACAGAAAGCACCCTGGCTCGACCCTTGGATTAAACCCAGGATTTTCTTGCTGTGAGGCAGAGGTGATACTCACCGAGCCACTGTGTTGCCCTGTTAGTTGCCATAATGCCGTTAATCAAATTTTTGTTGTTTGACTATGAGGTACCATAGAAAACAGTATGTTTACCATATATAGCACTATAGGGAAGAGAACTGTAAGCAATTTCAGCTAGTTCCTTATGGCTTTGTACTGTGCTGAACCAGATTGTGTTGAATTATTGAAGTGTCTAGTGCAACTATAGGGTTTAACAACATGCCTGGTACACATCATACTGTACCTACAGTACACTTGTACCTACATCTAAGAAATGATCATCCTTTTGATCTTTTCCTTTTGATCCCACAGCATATCAAGGCATTTTAGATTTGACATGTTTTTCCACTGGTACAGCTGTCATCCAGGTTTGGCGTGCACTCTCAAAGGTTTGGATTTTTCCTGTAAACTTCTGTAAACAAATTGCAGGCCTCACCTAGAATTTGAACACAGTCCTTCTGGCACCACCATGTTCAGTAACTGTCCCTACCCTCTGAGACACGAATGCTGATCTGTTTCAAGAAAATCACCTAACGAAGTTAATGGGTTACACAAATTCTTCTGTTAATTGATTCATGTGTTTTTGTGGTTACTATTTTTGTTCAAAAGTAACACATGCTTTTAGTAGAAGTTGTGTTCTACTCTTTTTAAAGAAAAACATCATGGGGTGACAGGGAGATTCTTGTTTTTACTCAGAAGAAGATAAGTGCATGTCATTTGACACATGAAAACACATACACACCTGAAATACTTTCTCTATAATCAATGTGAACAGCATGAAAAATGGTTCTCTTGAGGTGAAGGCTGTTTGCTGCGATCAGAAACGTGTGGAGGGCACTTGATTTGGGCCAGGTAGCAGGGCATCATTTCATTCTGCAGACCAGATGGCAGTGATGAAGCTTTGGGGGCTCCTGAGAACACCAGATCACCCTTCATTGCCTTATGAATGACAACTATGATTGTCAGTGACTGGTGTTATTTGTAATGTCTGCTTATGCCAAATTAGGTCTGTCATGGCTCCCTGTCCCAGGGCTCTATCAGGAGTCCAATGGAAATTAACCTGCCCCCAAGCCCCAAATCCCCCCCAATATGTGTGTGTGTGTGTGTGTGTGTGTGTGTGTGTCTGTGTGGGTGTGTGTGTGTGTTTTCATTTTCTTATTACAAACATGACCATATAAAAACTACCTTTGCATGTATCTCTTCCATGTTTGGTATTCATATAAATCTTGTTTGTTGAAGAGAACACCAAGACTGCTAAGATGGACACTTTTAATATGGCATTAAAAATGTTTGATAATGATCAGTTTACATCATCAAATTAGAAAAAAGCTGGATAGCAGGGAAAGTGCAAATAAAAATTGCTCACATTTAGTTTGCCATTTAATTCATTGCATACAGCATGAACCCAATATATTTCTTCTTTGTCTTATTCCTAATTTATTCCTGCATTTCAGACCAGCAACACATTCCAAAAATAATGGGATGGAAGCAATTTAAGGAAAGCAATTTATGAATTTAATTTAATTAAAAAACATCTAAATTCTAGGTCTGCAGTGAAATCAAATGTAAGTAATTGTAAAAAAACACTGCAATATTAAATTAGAATTTTCTATACACATTATTTATTTTGGGTATAAACTTATAGAGTACAAGCTCAGCTGTAAAAAAGTACATTGAAGCCTGACTTACACTCTAAAATTGTGCAATAAAAAAGAATATAATAAATCCCCAAGAGATCACTAGTTAAAAGTTCCACTTATGTCCTCTGTTCAACTGTTCAGCTGTCCTATTGTATGAACAGAGTAAGTAAAAAAAATAGTGGAGTGGAAAACAAGACTTCGAAAAGAGGCGGCGGCTGGCACAGGTACCAGCGGAAGCATTTATTAGTTTCTGCTCTTATTAGTAGCTCTGACTCATCTGGTTAGTTGCAATTGTTTCCAACTATTCCTCCGGGTACTCTGGCTTCCTCCTACATTCCAAAGGCATGCGTTATGTCAACTGGCACCTCTAAAGTGTCCTAGTGTGACTGAGTTAGTGAGTATGTGTACATGTGCACAGCACGTGTCACTGTACTGACACAATATCAGTCTTACAGATAACAGCAATAGTCACTTCTCTGTTCTCTCTGACAGAATGTGACTATGTACAGTATACATTTATATATCTTACATATATTTATTGGCAACTGCATATTATATTTTAATAGTATTTTTGAAGTGGCAGGACAAACCAATCTACACATATACATTTTGAACTTGTATCTCCACAGTCTTCTGGACACTTGTGGATATACAAGTGGTTAAGTCACACACACGCTGATTTACTACAAACCACATCTGATCTATTTGTTAAGCTTTTTTTTGTTGAATAAGTGCCATATTTCAATCTGGTTTGACTACCATCATGGAACTATGTCTAAGCCACCATTTGACAGTAAGGTGTTTTGTCTCTGTCTTGTGAAAAAACTGAGATTAAATCCGTTATGACCACTTCTGGAGTCTATGGTGGCACTCCTGGGGAGAACAGATGCTCCATGTAGGTGGAAAGATTTACTGTAAATAGGGTAGTGTGAGATATAAAGCTTGGAAAAAGCGAAATTGAATGCCTTTCTACTGTATTAAGATAATTGTATTAAGAATGCTTGACATGTTTAGTAGTGCTTTATTTTACATAATAAATGTATAAGCTATGTAATAAGCAAGTATACATAAACAAGAAATTTGAGTTTTATATGACAGGGAAAGCACGCAATGTCAGACATTGGGAACATTATGCATTGTGTTTCCAATGTCGGTGCAGCCAAATCTCAAATCAGTACTCCTTGATTTTTCCTTGATGTACCCCTCTACTACTGATAATGAATTGTCCAGTCCAGAAAGTGATTAACTTAGAACACAAAAATATGTATTTGTGATGCAAATAAACACTCCCCTAGTGAACCATGCCACTGCCACTGCTTACACTAAACTGCAGCTGGGATTCAGAAGCATATCAATGTCCATTAGCACTAGGTAAAAACTGCCTAAAATATTTTGGTAAGAAAAAACTTGAGTCTATCCAAAATATTTGAGATGAAGCTGCATGCCAGTTGTAAGCCAGGACTGACAACATCAATCTTCACTAATACATACATGGCTTAATATTATTGACCATGATTTTGGAATGAGTCTGTCCCTGTTAGGCCAGCTATACGGTCTTGTTTGTCATGCCAATTAACACCAATGGTCACACAGAAATTCAAACAAAAATAACATTCAGCTGCTGTTGTCCAATTGCTACAAGATAAACACCCTGTTTTTGATGCAAGACTAACTGAACTGACTGACAGATGAACAAACAAACGATGCTTCTGGGCCTTCTCCAGAAACAGGAGGCATGTGTCAGTCAAATGTCTAGAATTAGCGTTAAACATTTTACAAAAATGCACAGAAATGTCTTGGGGACACCACAAAGGGTTCAAGGTGCTGCCTTGGTCTCCAAATTCTGCAAATTGTATGTAAGACAATACTAAAATGTAAAATATATAAAATATGTAAAATAACACAATTATACATTAACGTGGCAGGAGTGAGGCTGAAAATCCTAATGCCATGTTATCTGGTTGAAACTTCAAGCATAGGCGGTTTGGCAGTTCTTCCCTTAAGGTAGCGGTAGACCCCATGGCACCACATGGGCAAGGAATTACGTTGGCAAACCTTTGTCAAGCACTGTAAAATGGAGATGTATTCACAAATGCTACTTAAAATGTTACTTTGCAAATAAGAAACCTTATGTTAACCATGTTCATAAAAGTTCTGATTTATTCCAGATTTTTTTTGGAATAAACAAACACTGTGTGGTGCAGACAAAAGACTAAAAGGACCATCCAAAAAAACAATATTATTATAATTATTTTGCATTTTCCATACTGTCCCAAATTTTCAGATTTCGGGTTTGACATACTATTGCAATTCATAATTTTAACTTGTAATCTCCCAATTAGTAGTCCAGAGCGTTAAACACTAAGACATGCTCATGCACTGTAATCCCTACTATGTACTACATAGCCCTGAGGCATCACTCACACACGTCATACAGTGCATTATACGCCATGTCATAGATTTTTCAAATGTTTTATAACTGCAAACAATGTAACTAAGCTAGAAAGTTTGTTTGAAATATATATTTAAACTGTGTAAATAATTTTGTATTAAAGCTTATTTAATCTTAAAGGTAAGTAGTGCTTTAGTTGTTAAGGCACTGGACTATTGACCATAAAAATTGAGAGTTTAATTCCCAGTTTCTGTTGGGCACTTGAGCCCTTAACACTCAGTTGTTTGGATTGTACCATGCATCAGTTGTTAATCACTCTGAATAAGAGCATCTTCTAAATGCTGCAGATGAGAACTTAAATGTATATACAGTATATAACAGCGTATTTTATTAGGTACAACGTAGTAGTTACACAATATAATACACAAGATCTTTTACTGTTACTTTTCAGGCCAAACCACAAAATTGTTTCAGTATGTCTGCGCTCTGTCTGGTGTTAAAATTTCTTTTATTTGCTTTTCCAACCACAGATTATAGCAACAAAGGACAGTTTGTACTGTTCAGACCTGACATACAGTAAGACTTCGACACCTCCTGTGATAAGTATTTTTTCAGCACTGCCATTTAAAATGACATCCATAGTCCATGCATGTGCAAAATGGAATGCTTTGAAGATTTAGTGAGGGGAATTTCCGCTTTTTAATTCCCCATCATTTCCTCCACCTGCAATAGAAGTTCTCCCTGTTAGCTCTTTGCTAGCTTAAAACGAAATGGTCTTGGCAGAATCAGTGCCTGTTTCAAAGCCACTTAGCATGGGAAGAAAGAAAAGGGGAACTTTCAACATGTGCAGCTAAAAAGAGATGAAGGCTGCCCATAAAACCCATTCTTTATTATTACAAAGAACTACGAAATTCATGACTAGGTGACACAATGACAGAGAGGAAAGGAGGAAAGTGTGTATGTGGGATAAAAGGGAAAGCTTTAAATTAGGATTAGTTATTGATTCCAGACACATATTGTAAATCTTGGCAGGCCGTAAAGCTAATTGACCTTCAGTAAAAGCAACCCTCTGATTGATGCCACTTTGCAATTTACTCACAGTCATAAAAATTATTAGTCCAACAAGTCATACCAGGAATGCCCTAAAACCACTGAACCTGTAGTAGACTTGGATAGAGACATGGACATCAGTAGTAGATTGTAGAACATCAATGGCTTCAATCATTTATTCATTCCCATACATAAAAAAGCTTCATGTAGACCAATTCTTTTTTTTCTCTGCAAATCTTTCAGTGCCTCTTCTTATATTGAAATTCCCATCATCAAAGTTCAGCATTGTGGGGGATCACTGTTCTGGTATCACAGGTCACAGGCAAGAGTACACATTGGACAGGGCACAAGTCCATTGCAGCATTTCATAAACACACCACCTAATCTGTGTTGTGATTCTAGTGGTCGCTAGTGGGGCATCACACATAATTGATTTATGCTCATATGTTCTAATGGCTGCATTTCATACATGATGTTGATAACATGTTTCAAGACTCTCTAATGGATCATTTCAATATGTGGCAGAATGGAGGAGCAGGCATACTATGCACACAGTAAAAGTGACTAACGATGGAAAATATTTGGAAAAGACCTGCCTTCATTATTGGGATACAAAGGATTTCACAAAACAAATGAATGATACATGAATGAGTGTGCAGATCTGCTGAAAAATGGGAGAGCTTTGGAGAAACTGGAGAAAATATGAGACAGGATGGAACCTCCCACTCATGCATGACTGAACCTGAATTTGGATTCACTGTACACAAGTGGATCAAGTCTGTCTTCATTTTGTAATGGATGTAAGGGCTGAGCAAAGGATAAAGGCTGATCTGATCCTGCATTTTTCTAGCTCAGATGGGTCTTAAATGTCTAATTCAGTCCACACATTTGCCTTAGGCTAAAAGCTTTCCCTAAATCCATATGTAGTCGATGGGTCCACATCATCTAATATTTGCTCTGTTTATAATGTATACAACAAGCCTATCTCATTCTATCTATATCTCACTCCTCTTCATGAAGCTGTCTCCATGACGACCGCTTAGCTCCCATTTTCGAAAAGAAAGTAATGGGTTTAGAGGGTAAATAGACCACTCATAGGCCTCTAGAGTAATACAAAAACAGAAGAGGGGGTGGTGTGATAGCAAAAAGAGTAAGTTTAATTTGATGGCTTAAATGTACAGGTTTTAGATATGGTCAAAAAATATCCCTAGTACATGACTGATTATCGGCTAGCAATTTCAGGAATCAATAAGCAGGTGGTAGCAAAAATCTGTGTTTATGTGGAGATAATTTGTAAAGAGGATTTCAGGACAGCAAATACTCGACTGATTAACCAGAGCAAGATGATGTATGTTCAATGCCATAAGGGTTTAAATAAATGTAATGTGGGGATAAGACAGACTCAACATAAACCTGAACTTGCCAGGTGGCTGCATACATCTGGGCTTTTGTTGTGAGATGCCTGCACACAACTTTGATACACTGCTAAATCTACATTCACAAGTGGCAGCTCAATGTTAGAGCTGAACCAGCCTGGCTCGTTTCACACTTCTGGCAAGGTGAGGTTTCAGATATGTTTTAGTGTAATTTTGTAATCTACGGTTTCCCAGAACAGAATTTTCCAATGTAAAACCATAATCAGTAGACTAGTAGACAAAAATCAGTAGACTAGTTTCATGGCACCAGAGGTTAGTTTTTTGTGATTTCAGATGAAGATTCTGAATGTATTAACTTGCCAAAGGCTCCTTAGCCTCAGCACTCCGGGGGAGGAGACTACTATGGCACACACCAAGGGGTCTCCATAATAAGTATATGGAACATCATATTCATTTACAAAATTATTTCAGAACCTTTTTTGTAAGAACACTGTGCTTATAACCTTGTAATAAATAAAAAGACATATAGTGTATGTTGGCAATTAATATAATATTGACTCCCTGGTTCATTCCCCAATGGTGTATTGCGCTCTGCACATTTTCTTTTTATACTATCTTGCAAATAGAAACTGAACTGACTTCCTTTAGAAGCATGTATGTATTAAGAGTGTGATTTACTTCTCTGGACTGGTGCACTCTTCAGGGTTTATTCTGGGATATGATCCACATCCGTGGCAAGCATAAGGTGATGACTGAAGATGAATGAATGAAGGAGGGAGCTCTGAAATAGCAATGACAGTTAGACTAAGAGTCATCCATCAGTAATCTGCCTCCATCCAGTTCAGTCTTTCCATTAGCAATCTAAACCACAGTATATGTAGAATATATCAGGGTCAAGCACAAACCACATAGGCTCTGTTGGAATGCCATTTCCTGATCCACTTTTTTTCAGGATATGGCCCTGAGTAAAATCATTTAAGGTCAGCAGCGATACAGATTAACTCTTTCTTTGATTGAAAGAACGGTTTAAAATTACATACAGGGGTAGTGGACACAAAATTACAACCCCACCGCAATCTGAGCTGACGTTCTCGCTGTTATACTGCCAATTTAAGGAGAATTAAATGGAAGGCAGATTTCAGTGCTACCAGCTGCCATCAAAGGAAAAATCAAATGTATTATACCCAATTGTGGATATCGGTGTAGTTCAACAACAGGTGGTATAGTGTAAAGGTATAGGTGGTACATATTTAGGGACTCAGTAGTGATCTCTCTGCCCCCCTTAATGTTACACCACTTAAAAAGTAGCTAAGAAGGCATTGAATACACCTTAAAATAATAATACATAAAACTGTTATGGCAGGACACATGCTAAGAAACTGGCTCTTTTAAGTAGCTTGAACATACCCTGGGAGCTCTGGAGAACATTTTGCAGCTTTGTTTTTGAAAACTGTGAAAGTTAAATGTGCAGCGTTGCTGTGGTTAGCCTAGCATGATTTATTTATACAGAGTAAATGTATGAAACTCTAACTCTGTCATAACAGCGTGACATCACCTAAAACAGAGTCCTACTCTGCAGGACCAGGTGGAAGTGTTTCGAAATGATGTTTGGAGAAGATTTAAACTAATTTCACTCAGGGATAAATGTATAGCTCTTGCAGTGTAACCACCCCCGTGATCTTTTCAGTAAAAGAGTCTGTAATAGAGACTGTGCCTGAAAAAAAATATTCAGTAGTCTGAAAGGAATCCAGTCTCAACAATGGGATACAGGAATGAAAAGGCAAGTTGATGCTCTGTCTCGAATGTGCTTTTTGTATGTCCTGGGAATTTGGGGAAACAAGTTTTAGCCTTCAAAACTGGACTTGTTTTAATTTTAAAACAGAATTATTTTGCTCTATTGTAAAGAAAACATCTGTTAGCCTCTAAGAATTTACTCATCCACTCCTGTGGTTGATTTGATTTGGCTTCACAACAAAGTTGTTTGTACCCACAACAAAGAAATAAAAAAAACACCCAGTGTCTAAGGTGGGAATCAACCCATGTAGCTCCACCAAACCAGCTACAAATGTCCTAATAATAGTTCTTACTTTCCAAAAAAGTTCAACAAATGACAATGTGTCTGTTTGGCTTTCAAAATTAACCTCACATTGCATTTGTTTGCGTAAATACAGGAACCCATTTAAAAAGCAATACTGAAACAGCATTATGTAAATAGAACCCAACTATGAGCTCTTAGGTCAAAATGAAGCATTCAAACATACAAAGATGATTTGTATGAAATGCATTATAAATATAAATAATACATTTCAGGTGCCCCAGTAGCCTGATATGCTAGCTAACGTCTGGGGTGACCTATGTTTGTGTCCCTTAAATTGTGAAACATTATACTTTTTAAATAAGCTTGTGGCTTATACAAAAAATAATTATTATGTTTTCATTTAACATTTAAACTCAGTTCGGGGTTTATAAATTATTAGCATGAGACCATTCAAACATCATAATAATATCATTGTTATGTATTTGGGATAAACCAGAAGCACGTGATCAGCCGTGTCATTTTGTTTAGGTTTGAAGCATGGACATTTTTAAAGTCCGAAGAGCTGTTGCCAGTCTGCCACATGTCCATACTTTGATCTAATCAGGGAGATTGAGCAACTGAATCCTTGGATTAGGAACACTGATTAAAGGTCTTAAAGCTTTTTGTAGCTTTGGAAAAACTAAAGTCAAATCTTTCATCATAAAGAGATCCCTCTAGAGATCTTTGGAGAAACATGAAAAGTTGATTCACTGGGATGAAATATAGCATTGCAAGAAAGCACCTTTGGAGGCTTATCAAGGAGCACAATTACTATAGATGGAACAATACTTGCATGAATATCAGAAAACAGAAAATCAGAAGTAAACAAAATAGACCTTCTGAGAACATCTAATTGATTTAAATTGGGTTGAAAGGAATGTTGAGACATCTACTGTTAAACCTTGCACTGTGCAGCTGCTGACAATTTATAACAAAGCTGATTGAACTTACCTCTCTGTTTTAAATCAGACTACAATGCAAGACTTAATATTATGTGTGGAATCTGAGCGCACATCTACTTCCTATTAAAGCCTGAAGCCTTCAGCACACTCACTACAGAGTGCCTATTTCTAAAAGGCAAGGTGTTTATGCTTCCATAATGATAGGATGCAGACTGAAGAAGATCCACTTTAGTGAAGCACGAGTTATCAGTCTAGGCATGCATAGAGAAGAGCAAGTAGAAGAAACGGGGCGTGAAGTAAACAGTCAAAGCTAGATTAGAGAGAAAGTGTGATGGTGTTGACTTGGAATCAAAGTGAAATCATAAAATAGAATCAAATGGAGTAAAAGAGAATCATATATTTGGAGAATAATATAAAGATTTGGTTCTTAGGCATGTTAATCAATGTTCCTGTAGATCTGCATAAATTAGTGTTATGATTCTACTGCATCCTTGTATTATTATCCACCTCAATGTAAAACTTTTACGTCATACACTAAAAGCATCTCAAAAAGTGTAACATAATTTATAAACAGATAAGCTCATAACCACACTAACTATACAGCATATGTTTTATTTAACATTGACATCAGGTGGCTCAAAAAGTGCAAGAATGTTTTTTTTCCAAGTTGTAGTCAGAATTTATCAGCAAAGCCCTTATCTCTTTTTTCTACATTACACCCACAAACAAGGTACCAGCATAGCATACTGAATAGCTTTCAACGACCCACTATAGAGTTTAAAGAATGTCACATTGTAGAAGCTCAACCAGCATGGAATGGAGGCAAACTAACAATAATAATAAAAACAAAACAAAACATAATTTAAATTGGGAGTAAGAGCAGCCTGGTCCAAATCATTAACATCTCATGAAAAAAGGCACAGTGTTCTATTTCAGAAATATATTTATTCTATATAAAAGACACAACTATTATTATTATTACATACTGTTTCCAGAGGGTACTAAAGCACATTTTCTCACTTCATCCAAATCATTCAATATTTATCTCACTCCTATTTTTAAAAAAGTCAGTGAGAATAATGTACTTTAATATTAATTGTATTAATTAATTAATATGTCATTGTGATGACTCTTGGTAATTACATGTGCAAAACTGTATAATATTTTGTTTTTTTCTTCCTGTAGTGTCATTTTAATATGCATTCTATTAGTAAACTAATTTATTATCACTTTTTCTCTTAATCCAATTCAGAGTGACAGAGTTGGCAGAGCCTCTCTATCAGTACAGGGCACAAAACAGGAACTAACCCTAGTTGCTAAAATGCTAAAATGTGGGGGGAAACTAGAACCCACACAAACATGATTAAAGCTAGGCATTGAACCTAGAACTCTGAAGCTGTGAGGTGACCGCCCTAACCACCTAAGCACTGTGGTCAATTTGCCACACACATATTTTATTCTTATTGAAATTCATAATTAACATTGAACATTAAAAGATACTCATGAGTTCAGTAATCTCTAGCTTTTAAAGCAAGCCCCATTTAAGACAACTATCCAAACAAAATACAAAAACTATAAAAGCCAGAACTTGCCTTTATTATGCAAGGCAGCATGACTCATCCAAACTGCATTTCCAAGTGTATGTGTAATATACTCTGAAAGTTCCTAATATACATGTATAACTGTGCACAAAAGAAAAAAAAAACATATCTATGATTAATTATGTTAACTTATTGGGAAAGATTTTCAAGGGTACTTTATATGTAGATTTCATTAGATAAAATACTGTGTCCTGCATATTGCTGTTAATCTTTTAATTATTTTTTTTAAAGATTAAGAGCTACTGATGTTATTTGGCTTTCACTTAAGCAATAATGCAAAAGCTTAACAATCATGGCAAAAAAATTCAAATAATAATCTTCTAGTATTTGGTTTTGTATGTTAGTTTAGTATGAGTCAGTGAAGTCTTAATATAAATGGATTTATATTGGAAGTGCCAATATTTTCTTAAAAGAGATATTTAAACCCAAATAAGTAAGTAATAGCTCAGAAAGAAGTTTCTTCAGTTAGAGCAATTTTTATACTCTGTTTTTAATTTGTGAGTCACTGAGTGTAGCAAGTGAATTTTACTGATACATTGCCAGCTGATTCTTTGACCTCAATCTCTATATTGCATTCAGTTTCCTTTCATCATGTTCATCAGTCATAACTCTTCTTTATGGCCCAGAGTGAGTCAGTGTGGCCTCAAAGAAATGGATCCCATCTTACTGTGGAGCTCAAAGCTCTAATATAATTAGCAAATGCCATCATTTTTTAACGATTCTGATAAACTAGGTTATATAAAAGACAAATCCATCAGTTTGTCCAGGGATCTACCATTCCACAATCTAGATATTACAATAGTGAAGTCCCTTAATAAATGGACAAAATGTATTTACTGTACATTGCATTGCCTTCTCTCTTTGAATACTATTCCTAATCTAAATTGCAGAACATTCTTAAACACATACTTTCTGAGGCGTAGTTCACAATGGAGCCACCTGTCCTTGGTAAAGGATTATCTTGGGAATGTGGAATGACAGAGCATGGTGAGAGCCTTGTAAAATATGCTCAGTGTTAATCTGTTCAGCATGCAGAAAGAACAGCAGAAGCTCTGCCTTAAAAGCCCACTCATCCAAATCATCAAGCCCACTCAACCATAAGCACATGCATATATAATTAGATTTAGCAGTTTCAGTCATTATGCATGGTTGTGTTACGGTGATGGATCTGCCCTCTCACACCTGTTGCCTTACCTTTGTGGGACAGCCGGAGTCTTGGGTAGTTGTTCTTTACCCCTTGTACAGAAGATGTGGTCCATAGTACCGCACCAATTGCCATGATGAGTGTCCATACACATGCCGCCATCATTATCCAAGACTGCAGTAGCCCTTCCTGTTGAAATGTTCCTCAGTCTGTCACACCCTCAGTGCTTACCATCAAGGTCAGGCAGCCTCCATGGTCCAGTGGAGATGTGACAAGGTTGATCCAGTTAGCAAGCACTTACTGAAGCATCAATATGGGAGTTCAGCTCATAAATCCTATGTGAAGAATGTTTCGGTGCTATGTGCCCAGTATTGAGAGGGTATGCAAGCCTTCCTGTATGTCTTTCCAAGGTGCAGCTGACACTTCTCTATAGAAAGCGCAAAGCTATGAGTCAACCCTGGCTGACTGCCCTGTCAGTCTCCATCACAGCAGGCACATTCCACAAACTCAAATGCACCGGGTGTGGGTGTGTGCATGCATGAGTGTCTGTCAGTCAAAGACTGTGCTGGTTTTGGAGTGTGCAAGTTGAGCTGCTCACTTGGCTTAGTGAGAAGAAAAAGAAAAAACCCTTGCTCTTGCCTCCACCTATATTCCCTCTCCCTCTCTCCTCCTCCGCAGCTCTGTATCTCTCTGTGAAATACTGCCTCTCCACGTGCCACTCAGTGATCCTCCCCTACTGACTGCTCCTCTCCCCTGCTGCTAACATGGACACCAGCCAAGCTCTCCCTCGCTATCTCTCTCTCTCTCTCTCTCTCTCTCTCTTTTACACACACCTCCCTCCCTTCCTCTTCCCCACTCTCTGTCTCTGTATTCAATTGTTTCTCTTTGCTGCTGTTTTTCTCTTTTCGATCATGCTTCATCTGTCACTTGCAAGTGTGTGCCTCACATATGCTATATACAGTCCTCTTTTGTTTTCTTTGTTTTTATTGTTTCTTTGTTCATTGATTTGTCATTCATTCATTCATGTACTCATTCATTCCCTTTTCTCTGTAGAGGGAGTGGAACACTATCTGCCCCATCTAGAAAAGAATATTTTTATTACATCATCTGAGTTTGAATCTAAACCACAGTTATATAACTCTTTATGTAACTATTAAATTTGGCCTTGATTGGCTAAGCCTTTAAGGTACAGATACTTACAATATATATACAAAAATTCAAATATGTGTAGCTTGAAGACCATCCATTGCCTAAACTTTCAACAAGGTGAATTGGAATTTTTCCATCTGCTGTTGTGCCCGCAGTTGTGCAGGTCAACAAAACTTGATATGCAAAACTTGGTAAATGCAGCAAAGTGCTGCCTGGTTTGCCTGGCATGCCACATGCACAGCTGGCCATGTTTAAGTTGGATTAATGTACATCACACTGCTGCTGTACAAGTGGTTGCTAACAAACATGGCAGATGGATACCTTACAATTTAAGTGCCTAACCTGCATTTATTCAATGTCTGTTGAACTTGAACACACACAAACACACACACACACACACACACACACACACACACACACACACACACACACACACACACACCAGGACAGGCTTGGTTTAATAATTACAGTTTATTAATAAAAAGATAAACTGACTGATTATAGTAATCTATTCACTTTCTAGGTTTTATTAAGATGTGTCCAGCTGCACAACATAACAAATAATCACACTACCCATAATTCATAATACTGCAGTCAAGTGATACACCCAAATGTTATGAGCTCCTATATTATTTTAAAGACGTATTTGGTAACATAAGTCAGATTATTCTGTGATTATGAATAAATGCATGTAGAGCACAAACACATCTGAGCTTCTGTATTTATAGCTTTAATAAAATTCATAATATATCATTAATTCTCACTTCTATTCTATTGTAGAATATCTGATGTGTGTCCCCACCCAGTTTAAACCAGATCTATGGTGGAAATTAAATTAAATCTTATAATATATCATTCATTTGAATTTGATTATAGATACTTTATATATTTATACTCTATAAACTAGAATAAAGATACTTGGCTGACATCCTAGAATAGAATCAAATTACATTGAATTATATATGAGGTTTATATAGTATATAGAATACACAAATAATATATAGAGTATACATATATAGAGTATTTTTAATCAATGTAAAATGATATATTATGAGATTTAATAAAATATATGCATTAAATTGTTTATAACTCAAATTTCCACCATAGATCAGGTTTAAACTGGGTGGGGACAAACATCAGATATTTTAGGATAGAATTAAGTTAGAATGAATGATATATTATGAGTTGAGGTTTGAACAAGTCATGTGAGAAATCATGAGTTTAAAAGAGGAACAGAAAGTTAAAGTGATTCCTCTTTAAAGATCTCTAATAATGTAAACATGAAAAGAAATAAGATCAGTTACAGTTGGTTCACTTTTAGGTTCACTTTTGGTCCTTTTAATACAAATTATAAGTGAAAACAAAATAAAAGTCCAAATGAAAGTGAGTAAGAGTGAAGAATCAG
>JAUZST010030609.1:0-29274 GCA_034779995.1 Parotocinclus haroldoi | reverse complement strand
CTCTCTCTGTCCCCAGGTTTAGGCTTTCCTCCATGGGTGGGAGATCCTTTGCTGTTGCTGCTCCCACCCTCTGGAACACTCTTCCTCTGTCTGTAAGGTCTGCTTCAACAATTGAAGAATTTAAATCTCTCATGAAAACTTTCCTATTTACCTCTTCTTTTTAATGTCTGCTTATCTTGAACTGTGTGCATCTTATAGTGTGTAAATTATGTTTTATTATATTTATATTATATAATTATATATTATATTTTTGTTATACTTTCTGTAAAGCATCCTTGGGTTTGTGAAAGGTTCTATATAAATTAAACATATTATTATTATTATTATTATTATTATTATTATTATTATTATTATTATTATTATTATTATTAGGGTTTGCTGAGTGTGTTTTTATGCTGGTACCTTGGCTAGTTTAAGCCTGGCATGAACATTTGACTGTTGAAGTTGGCATAATTTTCATATTCTACATAGTGGTTAGCTTACAAACAATAAAATAGGCTAGTAAAGACAGTAAAGCAACCAATTTCCAAGTTCATTTGCAGACTGCTTTCTTTTAAACATGATCTTTTCAAAAGCAGGCCACCTCCATACGAGCGAGATTTAAATCTTACAACGTAGACAGCGAGCCTGGAATTATTTGTTCTCTCATTTATAATTTCAGATAAGCCTTTTAGGTAGAACGCTAGTTTAATTTGTGGTGCCATCATGCTGCATGCACTCAGTGTCCATGGGCAGTAGTCTAACCTACCTGGCTTTATCAGGCAGTGAACACAAACTCAAAGTACATTTTTGACTGGGTTACTGTGTTTGTTTGTTCTTTTAACGTACTCGATAATGTCAGCTCACACATCATTAAAACACCAATTAAGACATCATTATAGATGATACATATCGCCAAACCATAAATTGATAAATGATAAATATCAATAAACCAAGGACAAATTAAGACAAATAACAAGAAATATTAATATCTTCTGATATTAACAGTTTGCGGAGCTGGATGAATGTACCACAACTACTGATGGCTAGTTGTTAGTCACACAGATATGTACAGCAGCACTACTAGCACATGGTAAAATGGGTCAGATTGACACTACAGAGTTGCAAAACATGATTCACATTCAGTATGGAGGAAGGACACAGATTTCATCTCTATCTCGGGTTCACTGACAACTTGACATATTGTGCACCTAATTAGTATAAGAGTGGGCTAAAATTGACAGGAGCTTATTCCAAGACACTGATGGAATCCTCGTTTGGCAGGACTGCTGCAATTATTAAAGCAAGAGGAGAAGTAATGAAGTACGAGAGAAATCCTACATGGGACTAATTGCTTGTCAGTTAGAGAAATAATACAACTGTCTGTAACAAGACACAGACAAGATACATTCAGATAAAACAACAGATCTGAGAGCACAGAAACATATAAACTACGGTGGTACTCGGTACCGTGGTGTCGTGTCGATGCACCAAAATTTGCCTTTCAAATAGCTGGAATAACGAACAGAATGGGTGAATGATTTTTGCTGACTTGCATGTGGTCAAACAGCAGAATTCTACAATAGATAATTCACTCCACACAGGCTTTTAAGGGGGATTTTTCCATAAGGCTATTTTCTGCAGTGGTGTGTTTTGAATTGCTAATTGCAAATGCAAATAAGTGAATATAAAGGCAGAACTGGTCATGTGTTGTGCTATGCAGCAGGAGTTGGAATGAAATGGCAGCTCTTGTGCTAATGGTGTAAATGAGTGGTTACGTGTTCTTGTAACTTGGCAATAGACTTCCACGTCTTGGAATCCTTTCAGGATTTCATCCACTTCTCTGGCACGTATTTTTATAAAATAAACCAACATCATGAACCGAGCTCTGATACAGCACTAAAGGATAGTGCTGCTGGTATGACGTCAGGCACCATCTGTGGCATTCCTGCCAGGAAATGACATCATCACAGAGGTTGCCAGACCTTCACCATACTGTCACTCCATACCCCCGTGTGACTGGCTAGCAGACCTGGTGTACATAAGTGTCACCAATTAAAATTTGTTGTGGCTATAGCGGTTTTCAAAGGGCAAGGAAGCCTTCCATCTATGACGTTAAACCATGTACAGGTACATATTCATATTGAGTATCTGATCAGCAGATGAGTTTTGTGAGTGTGGCTTTTCATCCGAGCGAAAGGAGCATTAACAGACATTCAAGCACACAATCAAACTCTATTTTGTAAACACCACGAGTTTGTTTGCCTGCTGCTTCTCATTCTAAAGGAAATGAGTAACGCATTGGCAGTTACGCATTTAAAATTATTTTCTCAAGTATGACATATATAGCAATAATAAAGCTATTCTAATTTTATGAACGGGTTAGAGTTAGTTCCTTTAAAAAAGGGAAACCTCTTACTCAGAGCAACCGCCACTCACACCAACACACATCCTGCCTGTATGACTGCCAGCATCCTGCTTCCACCTTTGCTTACCAACCCTAATAAAATGCCCCAACCACAACGAGCCATGCCTCGAAAATGACTGACCTGTGCAAATCACACATCTGCTGTCTGACTTATAGATAAAGCCAGCTGGCCTATTTTCCATCTCACAATGAAGAATAAAGATTGACAATCAAGTTTCAAATACCACACAATAGAGTTCAAATCAACAGTTAATCTGCTAGATATGGAATATGGTGAACTATGAAATTAGGCTAATAAAAATAGGCTATTACAAAGTTACAAGACAATAATTATTGTCATCATCATGTTCTGAAAAACTGAAGCAGTTTGGCTGCTCATGTTTTAAAGATATCAGGGACTTTTGCACTTCATTGGATCAGCACCGACTTTGACCACACTGTTCACAATCTGATTAAGCCACATCTAGCATATGCCCCTCACGGCCTCCATTTATCCCCTATGAATTGGTAAAGAAAACAAATTATCCGTTATGCTGGCCTTGCAAATTTCTGATTCCTTCCCCCTAAAGCTGCAACACTAACGCTCCCTGACTGAGCTTGTGCGAAACCATTACTCTTATTACATCCTATAGAACAACATGAAAAAAAATAATTTCCCTGTCTTTTAGAGCACTAATAAAAACAAGCCGAGCGTGATGGTCAAGTGCATCCCAGGGTGGCAGAATAGAATGCATTTGCCCTTACTATTTCAGAGGCAGACAAATCGAGTCAATCCCCCCCCCATCCCCAGGGTCACAGGTATGTAGCAGAAGCTTGAATAAATACCTCAGGCAGAGTGGACTGGAGGTGCAACAGCTTTATGTAGATAAATTGTGATTTTAGATACCACTGTGGCCCATGTTTGCTTGTTTCTTACTATAATATTGTGCAAAAGTCTTGGGTCACCATATAATTAGCTAAACCATTGTTTTGGTGAAGGTATAATGGCCATATACAGACAACATTCATTAGACTTCAACTAGAAAATGTACATGCAGTATTAAGCCAAACAAAAACACAGAAAAACCCTTATATAGGTTCAGGTGGTAAGTATTTATATGTGACCTTCCCTTACACTTGAGCAACAGCAGCATCTCACCGTTTGTATCAGGACGCCAAGTTGACCCTTCGGCAGTACTTAGCAGCTTGATTAGGAATGGACTTTTCAAAAGAGTAGCAGCAAAGAAGGCACTTTTTCAGAAAACGGTGAAAAAATGTGAATGAAGATCAGTATAAAAGAGTATTATGGAGTGGCAAATTCAACAGTTTCAAATTTTGGGGTCCAGCTGTCAATGATATGTTCTACATGGTCATTATACAATTGCTAAAACAACACTTTTGCAACTTAAAGACAAGTCACTCTTTGAAATATGACCCACATTAAGTGATTTATCATAGATTTATTGAATAATCATCCAATCAAATGTGATCGTATGATTCGCTATACTGACTATATTATTATATTATATAGTATTAAATATACTGACTCACTATATGAATTCAACCAATATTAATTAATAGTACTGAAGTCATTCTGTTAAAACATTCTGTAGTAATGAAACTGAAGGGAAGCCGAACTTCCTATGCAAGTCTTAACGCAATCGTACGCTATCACACCCTCTGCTATTTAAACCCCTTGTTTATGCAAATCATTGGCAAAGTCGCAAGCTTTCTTTGTTAAGCTTAATTTGTTTGCTATCTCTGCTGCCTCTGCTCTCTGGCCCAGCTTAATATCAATTTTTTACAGTGAGAAGATTTGTGCGAGTGATTAAATAGGAGTTTAAAAACGGAACGCATAGTACTTAGTGTCAATAATCACCTTAACGTTCGTGTAAGTATGACGCAACAAAAATAAAACTTCCTTCATTTTCTTATCAAAGATAAATGGAGTTCAGAGTAATTTTTTCAATTTCCCTCATTACAGCAACAGCTACATTTGTATTGAACCACACCAAATTACATTCAAACATGTCTATCATCCTCATGTTTAAACCATTTCTGTGCTTTAATTATTCTCCCAATTCCTAATTGTATTAACTGGCAAATGACTGAATGGCTTTTGGCACACCTTGAAATAAAATGCTGTTGTTGTGATGGGCTTTGATGCTGTTGCATTTCTCATTGTCATCTCTATCTGATTAACTGGTCTTTGAGATGCAGGGAAGCTCAAGAAAACTTGCTGTGTCTTGCTGTGCATTTACATTTATGGCATTTAGCAGTCCCTCATCCAGAGCGACTTACAACTTATACAGTCTTACAATACCAAGCAATCTTGAGTTAAGGGCCTTGCTTAAAGACCCAACTGTGGCAGCTTGGCAGAGGTGGGATTTGAACCCTGGACCATCAGGTCCAGAGTCCAGTACCTTAGCCGTTTCCGCAGTGTCCTTGAACGTATGCTCCCTGGACAGTTTTGAGATGATGGGAGCTAGGACACTTAAAATATCCTGGACAATTAATTACATCCCCTCCATGTTCTACTAATCAAGCAGTAAAAGCAGCTTCTGTAAAACACTCATCCAGCATTTAGGAATACTACAAGAGGTTTTTTTTTAAACCAACAGTGAACACCCTGTACAACAATTCATAAAATCTGCAAGAACAACTGCTAAAAGAAGTACATATATAATGCATTTTGCACTTTCAGTATTTTAACGTATATTGCAGTCTCACTATTTTTATATTATTGCTGAATATTCAATATTTGTATGCACTGCCCTTAAATTCCTTACCCATATAATTCTTACTTACTCTGCTGCTGTATTATGTACATTTCCTGCCAGGATTAATAAAGGAATCTATTTATCTACTGCAGAGTGTTTTATGGCTGTGGCTGTGTTTTATTGTTCATATTTACTGCTGTTGGTGTAGGCTAAATGTGACCACCATAGCATCAGTTACATGAGACTGATCGCCACCAATCGCAGCCGTTCACACTAAAAAAAAGCCAATTCCAGTCAACATTTGATCCATGAGTGCATCTCCAATAGACAAGTTTGATGATCCATTTCATCTAAGATTACTTAATATTTCAAAAAGCATGTTGAGTTACTGAATGTGTGTCTCTCTCTGTCTTCAAGTGCCCCTATTAATGCTCGATGGGCTTTAGGTCAGATGACTGTAAAGGAACTGTACTGTAGTTGTTGCAAAGCTTTAAGGTGTGTTTCGAGTAATTATCCTGCTGTAGTGTGAATTCTTATCCACAGAGGGGGACTTTACTGTAAGTATTTTAAAGAATGATAACAGTTCAGAGGCAAATTATTCTCTGTTCAAGTACTTAATCAACGCTCTGTTAAAGTCTCAAGGCATGCAACATGCACCTTGCACCCAACTTAACATTCTCTGTAATGCGGTATATTATAAAGGCTTTATATTTTCTGTTAAATGTTTCTGGCACAGAAAAGTGTAAGACAAGAAATTTCAAAGCGCTTCATGTTTGCTTAAAAAAGAGGAAGGAAGGAATATCCTTTAAGGCTGACTATGTGCTCCATTAGTATGATTGCAAGGGGAAAAACTCTCAACACAACAGAGTCCATTAGGTCAATTGGGAAGGTGGGGGAAGGGGGAAATGTCATGGTTTCCATATGTAGAGAGCGCCAATGACAGGTGCACTTACCAACAAAGAGCCATTTTTGTTGAACCATTATTTGTTGATTATCTCAGCCCTAGAACCACTAAATCTAGTACAGCATGTAGCATAAGCACAAGGTACTGGACTGCTGATTAAAAGGTTTGAGAATGTAATTCCCAGCATTACCAATCCGCCATTGTTGGCCCCTGAGCAATGCCTCTAACCCAGCATTGTAAATCACTGTGAGTGACATATGAGTATGTCCCTCGTTTCGCAAAAAGTAGTCAGAACATGGTGCAAGACCTCACATGCTACCACCACAAATCAGGCTAGTTCTACCTAAAACTTATGACGAAGTGAACAAACTGGATCGGAAGACAAAATACACCACACAATCGCACTCTACCTTGTTAGATCTATCGCTTGATGTGGCTCATTCACACTCATATGTAGGTGGTATGGCTTTGAAAAGATCCATGCTGCTCAAAAGATAGCAAACTAAATCGAGCTATGAAGTTCTGAGACCAAAAACTTTCGTTGGTGTGTCCTACTAATTTCTGCTGGGTATTTATTACTATTAGTTTAAAACATTACACTAAACCAGAACTGTTTTATGAAAAAAGCCATTATGGTTCTTAATGGAGAAAGCGGTTTACCTTCACAGAGTCAAAAATCCTAAAACACGTTCTCATGATGTTAAGCTAGGCTGAGACTATTTAAGAAACTGTCCAATTGTGTTACAAAAGCAACAGCTCTCATAGGGAGGACATTTTTATTGTAATGTGAGCTCATTCTACTGTTTGCAAAGACATGACATCAGCTCGAGTTGGCTCCACCATAAAGAATTTCTTTTCTTCAATTAAAAATGAAGCAGACTTGGAAACAGGACGTGGGTTTGTCTCTTTTTGGGTAACAGTGGACTTGGGTTTAAACAAAAATGCTGACTGTGAACGTACACAAGACACATTAAAACAAACATTAAAACAGCATTAATCATGTACACCTTACTGAAAAAGTAGTTAGGAATGTCATTACTGGTGCATTTTGTCTGTGAACACGTATCATGATAAACAGTGTGTATCGTGTACATGTAAATATGTCTGTAAATATGGTGATACACTAGCAATTACTAAACTGGAATATGAAGTTATTAATGTTAATCTTATCATTCAGGAATGTAAAGGTAAATTTATACAGCATCAGCAGCTTTGTTGGGTTAAAATGTAAACAATGTAGAAGCTTATTTCCTTTTTTTGCTGATAATACTAAACCTGATTTAAGTGTTGTGAATACATTAAGAGCCCAGGACATTTGACTTACTGTACTTTTCCAGCAAATCCTTGGGTGAAAAATGTTGGCTGTTCATCATCTTAATTTAAACTGAAACAAATGTTTTCAAAGCCAACTCATAATTCATTTCCGGATTCATGTACTTGTATAATAATAACAACATTGCTGCTTTGTTATGGCTGGCATCATTTCCAGGTTACATGTGTATGTGACATAGTAATACTTGAAAAACTTGGGTCAGGGTGCCATTAAATGGCACTCCTAGAACACCTCTGAGCCATTTAAATTGCGAATCCAGAATTAACTTTGGCATAAAATATATTAATAGCCATCTAATGCATTAAGGAGATTTGCTTCTGCCTATTGTTATGACCCGTTCGATTTAAAACATTAAGATCCTACAATATTTGGCTAACCGGTTAAAATTAGGAATATGTGAGGGGGAAGGGAGTCTGCTTTCCCACAATGTCATGGGACTGACCTGAGCAAAGACTGGTGTGAGGTGAACAAACACAAGCTCTGCCAGCACAGCTGCTAATTAAGCCATAACAGCAAGTGTGCTGAGTTATTTAAGATAACACATGGCTGTTTCTCCCTAAGTCTCTCAATCACACCTTTCCTTCATGCTCCATCATCCTCACTTCAGAATAGCATGATATTGGAGAGATCACCACAGAGTGAGGCTTGCTGTGTTGTTGTAGTTCAAATCTAATTGTTCGTTCACCTGAACAAAGTCTCCAGTGTCTGCACTGGGAAAGAACACAAACACATGCTCAGCCGGGTCAGAAATCTGTGAGAACTATTAAAATGAAACTTCACCACCAGAAGCTCACGCCAACGATCATACTTTGGCAAGGATTTTATCTGAGTAATTAAAATTAAAAGTGACTTGAAAGCACCATGGTTTCACGGCAATGCCCAGCTCCATTTGGGCTGAGAACTAGTGCTTGCAGAAGCACCCTTCAGTGACACCTTCTAAAAGTGGACCATGTTTAACATGCATTAAATAATCAGACTGCTGTAGTTAAAAGATTATTTAAGTGATCGTATATACATTATACTAATCTAATCTAGAAATCAGATTAAGTTGTGCAATAAAGAGAGCTGGGTTTTAACCCCCCCCCCCATAAATGCTGTCACAAAGTACAAGACGAAAGACAGAGGCTAATGGGTGGCTCAGTGAGTAGCACCGCCTCCTAACAGCATGAAGGTCCTGGATTCAATCTCAGGGTGGAGCAGCCCATGTCCATTCTGTGTAGTGTCTGCATGTTCTTGCTGTGTCTGTGTGGGTTTACTCTGGATACTCCAGTTTTCTCCCGCAGGTCAAAGACATGCATATTAGGTTAACCAAGTTCTGCTCATATGCGTTTCTATACGACTATACTTGAGAGAACCTTGTGTGAAATGGTCACTGATGCCAATAGCGAATTTAAAAAAAAAGCCCAATACACAAGCAAACGGTGCAGATTCAGGTGGTTGAGAGAGATGGGTTCAAACTACGTTTTAATACTTTAGCCCCAAGATACATACTGCCAAAGTATCATCTAATTATCATTATTGACAAAATCCCAGAACATCACAAGATACACTTTTTCTCAATATCACACACCCCTACTGTGTGTGTGAATCTGATTATAATTTTCAATAAAAATGCTCAAGATATTTAGCCTTATATCACAAAGTAGTACCGGTCCAACCATGTTTTCATTGATTTGTATTAATCCAGTCGAATCCGGTTAATCGGACTACATCAGGACGCGATAGTTTTGGTTCTAATAACCTTCTGGTCTGAGTATACAAACATGCCCTATGTTACAAGACCGGACGTGCTTTAATTTATGAAACATATTAAATGTTTATTAAACTTTATTGTGCAATATACACGTATAGCGAACGTACAAACAAGAACTACTATTGCTTACAAACTTTGTTCATTAAAAAATAAATTTGCAAACAAGGTTTTCTAAACGATCTACAACACAATGTATAGATACTTAGCATGTGAAGCATAATTCTGTAAAAAACAAGTTCTTACTAAATTCCAGTCAACGTTTGAAGAACTTATCCAGTGTGATCTGACGCCTTCTCTTGACGGACTGAACTTGAACAAAATCAAGAGAGTGGGGTGTGTGTTCACCTCCCGCTGGTTTTGCTCTTGTCAACACAACTTTCCAGATTTCCTGACCTTTGATAAAAGCATAAATTCTTCCAGGGATCCCAAAAATCCTCCCATATCTCGCTGACCCGGATTCGACTGTATTGTTGGCTCAGCGCGATAATTTAGATAACAGCATGTTAGCCTATTTAGTATTCCTACATCATAAAGTATAATAACTACAGCTAGCTGCCCCTACTGTAATTTGTTCAGACTGTGCATTCTAAGTGTCAAACTCACAGCGCCTGTGTTTATTCTAGCTTGAGTTAATCACACTAAACCTAAGGTTTGACTGGGTTTCGATCAACAATGCCTAAACATGTTCCAACATATAGCTGTGACTCAGTTTAAGGTTTTGATGGGCCACTTGTTGATGTAGCTCAGTCCACCAATGCTTCTGAGCAAAAACTGTGTGAACACCTGTTATAGATATTAAGGTCAGCCTTCAGCGTTCAGAAAGTTTCTTCTACTGCAAACAGGAGTCATTAACAAATGCTCATACATCAGATCCCAACCAGCTACTCTTAGGCTGACCTGCTAAAATAGTTAAGCACAGTAAAGATGAACCTGGAATTAAACAAACTAAGACAGCTACAATGTGCATGTTACTGAAATGAGACATGAAGTCTGAGCTTGGGTTTTGACATTAATTAAAGTCAGCATAAAGTGCAGGAACAGAAGTCGTTAGAGACTGCGGCGAACTTTGAAATGACTGCTGGGTTAACTCTATAAACGGCAGGGGGCTAATGAAAACACAGCCAATGTAAAAATGAAGACCAAATGTGTCTGGCTGAGAGGAAACAGACTTGCGAACAACTGCCATTAACTATCTAGGCTCTACACTCTCACCTAGAACCTACATTTTCTCTAATTATGGTGGAGTTGGTTTTGTGAGGATGTATGTGGCTTAAATTTCCAAAACATCAATACTGGCAATATGACAAATTTAAGATTATGAATGATTGTAAAGTTCTCACAACCTGAGTTAATCACAAGATCTGTTATACTACTCTCAATACTTTCCATTACTTTCCCTGACAAATACTCCAACACAGCAATAATTGCCAAGAGTGAATATTTTCTCACAGATGCAGCGCAAATGGCAGAGGATTAGGTGACTTAAAACATACACTCCTTACAAACATTTTTGGGTTGAACATTTTGGGTTACTTGATACTGATTTACTTGAGCAGTCTCTTTTGCTAAACAGCAATAACAAAGACAAGCTCCATATATGAGAAAATAAGCAAGTGCTGGATACACATTCTGCTCTGCCATCAATATAACCCTTTACAAAACTTGTTTCATAAAGAAACAATGCAAATACCCTAAAAGGTAACAAAGGTTCACAAACATTTAACCTTGCATCACTGATTAGAGGCTCGCTTAATATAAAAAGGTAGCTTCCCAAGCCCCATACTCAATTCTAAATAATATGTAAAAATCAATACAATGTTGGATTTGCTTGTATTAATCAATTTAAGTATCTTTTTTGACATACTTATTCATACACTAATCTCATTGCAGCAGAGCGACTGCAAGTAGAATTTCCACTTACACCCACTTAAACTTTTTACTGGCCATAAACTGTAGAAGCAGACTGTGATTACATGCACTTTCAGAAAGCTACATTTCTCCAAACTACTCAATTAAAGCATAATCCAGCTTCAACTGTCCATTAAACAAGGTGGTTGTGTACTAAACAGTAGTACTATAAAAAAAAAAGAAAAATTGACATTGGTCAGTGGATGTGGTGTGCATGTTGTGTCCAAGATAAAATGACAATGCTGTTTGCACAACAAGAACACCACCTATGCACAGAATTAATTAATTCATTCATTCATTATTCTCTGCTTAATCCACATGGGATCGCAGGCCAGCTGGTGCCCACCAGGCAACTCTGGGCACAAGGGCAGAAACAGCCTTAGATGGGGCGCCAATCCATCGTAGGGCGAGCACACACAAACACAATCACGCACTAAGGGCCACTTTTAGAGACACTGATTAACCTAACGCACGCGTCTTTGGACTGTGACTGTCACTACGATTGAACCCGGGACCTTCTGGCTGTGAGGCAGTGGTGCTACCCACCGACGTCACCGTGCTGCCCTGCACAGAACTCAAATAACAAGAAACAAGTCACAGGAAGCACAAATTGTGGATGTGCTGTTGGGCTCTTAATCATCAGCTGCTCAGTTAAAATGTGAGGTGATATTTGATAAAATAGCTGCCAAATAAACTACCACTGTTAGATCATGAACAAAGCTCTTAATCTTTAACTGCTAAGCACACTTGTAAGTCACTCTGGATAAAAGCACTAGGAATAAACTGCATTCCAAACCAACTACTTCATGTATTGTATGTTGTAAATTCTATAATGACCCCATAAATCAGAAGTCCTGATTTGACATGCTGGTTACTGCATTGGAACCCATCCCCAGACTGTATAAAGGTCTCGGATGCATCCATTTCACAATATTTACATAATATAGTGACTGGAAGGTTGTGAGTTCAAATCCAGTTCTGCCAGAGACATTGAACTTTTACATGCACAATAATCCTGCAGAAAATCCAACATTGTCAGTAATCAGAATAATATGTTTACAGGAACATACAGGAATTTAATAATTAATTAATTCATCATATTCTTGCTCGCGCATTTCAGAGGTTCAGCAATTGTATTGGTACCGATTGGGCTACATTTAATTCCAAGGTTGCCAGATTCCACAAGAAAAAACTCCAACTGGGTCTATGGAAACAAGTCACGAAGAAGTCAAGTCTCTTGGAAATAAGTGGACCTGGAAACATTCCCAAAGTCAGAAAAGTGAGAAATCTGAGGAACGAGCTAAAATCCAGCTTTCTTAGCATTCAGACTTTTAATGTGATTTCTAGGGTTCAATCCAACATAAGAAAGCGGAGTATGCTCAGAGAGTATGCTCGGAGAGTATGCAGTGCACGTAAACTCAGTGATGAAAGGGTGTAGGCCAGAAGTCTTAAAGGGAAGCAGCAGCTACAAATGATAGAATTATTTTTTCTTTTGCACTTTATCTCCAGGACATGAGAAGTGAGATGAATTTGGATCAATCCCAGGGAACATACAACACTGTTGTACCTCCAAGGGATGACCCCTCGACCAGCCTCCTTCCCCTTAAATGCAGCAATTGTGCCTATGTGCTCAATATGGCCTGAAGGCGCTGCAGGGATTCCAGTTTAGGTCATCACAGTAGTGGACTAATGTTTTTGACCACTACACCACCCAAGTGCCTCAAAACATCATGGATGAGAAAGTATGTGGTCGACTGGCTCCATTTCATAGCGTGTTACCTAGGAGTTCTGCAGCAGCGTTTGCAGAGTTTTGTTGGCAAGAGTTTGATTGCTTGACAGCTTAGCTCAGCTCATTTCAATAGACGGGAAAAGGCACACATTGGTTCTGAGAACTCACTGCGCTCCAAAACCCACTGCTTTAAAAACGCACAAGTGTCACTGAGCCGCAGGGAGTCTGACAAGCTGGAGATTCTCAGGTGGCATCTGCAGTTCCACACGACACTTACAGCGGCAGGGAAGTGCATTTGTTTTTTTTTTCCCTATGGGGAGATTTTAGTGTGGTTGCATATGAATGTAAACATGAAATCAAAGGATTAAGCCTTAACACACAAAGGTTCTTCATTTCATTGCATTGTAAACAACAAACTGACTCAAGGTAAATTCTCCAGGTAAATTCCTCTTGAACAGAATAACATGGGTCAATATGCCAGACTTCAAACATGTTCCTAAACATCCTTTTCTCCAACATATACATGAATATTTCGTGACCATTATGCTTTGCAAATGACAAATGTGATGCACCCTTTGTCTTCTAAATAAACTTGTGCACTGGTTACATGTTGGCAGTCAAAACAATCCTACAGACTTACCACTTGTAAACAATATTTTTCTTCCATTTAAACAAGAAAGATTTTTATTGGAGATTTCAGGTCTTTTGCCAGGTCTTTTAACACCGTTACTGCTACTGTTGAAACAGCCTATGCTCAACAGCCTTATAGTCTTACATTATAATAAAAAAAATCAGAGTGCAGCTCTCAATATAGAATCCAAAATGAACTTTGGAAGTGTAGGCGTTCCTGTGAACAGTATAGATTCAAAATGTAAGCTAAGGAAAAACATGGGAAAATTGTTGTGTTGCTTAAAAATAACTTGATTTATTCGTAATTCTCAATTAAGAATTGATTCCTTAACATTTACTGTGTTGCATTCACGGTATACAGTGACAGCACAACAAGATTTCAAGGTGCCCGTGGGAACTCTAATCTCTGTGGACACTGCAATAAATCAATGAGAGGAGTTCATTAATGAAGAGGCACAGCTTGACAGCAACAACGTGAATGGGGGCGGTGACCGAGACCAGTCTATGACAAACTGTGACCCATTACCAGAGAACCTACCTACCTCCATTCCTTCTAAAACAGAGGCCTGTTTGCTCATGACCCCTCTCTGGTCAATGCCCAGCACTCAAGACTTTCACAATCCCAGGGTTCTAGTGGTCTTTGCTGCATCGTTAGAGGTCTAATATAAATAGCCTATAGTAAGGAGATTTGGATAATCTACAGGGACTGGATCATGATCTACCCCCTCATAAGCTGCTGCTTCAAGACACTGTGAGAACAGACAAATTCTTAAGATAAAGTTGAATCCCAATGAGGGGATATTACATTCAATTTTTTTATGAGCAGTATATCAATCTAAATATATACAGTAGCAGCATTTAGCAGACGCTCTTTTCCAGAGACTGATACAGTCTTACAGTTCAAGCAATGGTGGGTTGAGGGCCTTGCTTAGGGACCCAACTGTGGCAGTTTTGCAGAGGTGGGATTTGAACCCTGAACCATCAGGTCCAGAGTACAGTACTTCAACCGCTAGGCTACCATAGTCCAATGCCTATGGTCTAGAAGGAATGAAAGTAGGGGAATCCCTAATAGTGGTTGGCTGTATGATTAAAGTTCTGAGAACTATGAAAATGTGTCCATGATCTTCCTTAACAGAGCAATCGCAAGAATCATCATACCAAAAAACATTTTTGTTAATTTGTTTGACAGCAATGATATGGCAACTGAACACAACTTGAGGCTATTCTGTTCAAGTTTCATAATCGAGTTTTCTGTGACAGACAGTCAAACCAGTAACAGTTCAGAACAGGCATCTCCTAGTGCACTACTTACAACAGGACAGGCACATAGACACCATTCACAGATTATAACAAATAAGCAGTCCTACACAACCACAAGAGCACGAAAAAAATCCGTAAACATGTCAACCAATGTTAGAACAGGCTCTATTAGAAATGTTAGCTAACGAGCACACGGCTGGTAAAGCAGTGAGGTTTTGAGCGAATGAGACTTTGCTCTTTAACACTCCCCTCTGCTAATGGTGCATCTGAGTCCGTTTGTGTAAAACTGCTTTGTGACACCGTCTGTTGTGAAAAGTGTTGTACAAATAAATGGATAGATTTGTTTATTATTTTATACGCGACAAGCAAGATTGTCATGTGTGCATCCATTTTTTAAATGAAATTTCTTTCTTAATTCCTTATACGATTCCTATTAAAACAGCCAGAAATTTGTGCTTTCTGTTAGTTGTATAACTCTTGTTACTCACTACTACTTCTCAAGTCACACCACAATTTCTCTGACATATGCAAAACGTAGGCAGATGAGTACATCCTAAATTAACCCCAGCTTTTTAGGACATAATTAATGATGTATGGTCTAGCTGTACATCCGTACCTAATTTAATGCATCACTAAACAGAACATTATGGTAAAATTGCAATTCTGAAACATTTTGTTGAGAAGGTCGCAATATTATTATTACTTTGTTTATTTATTTAAACCTCATATCTAAATAAACAGCTTTTCATGAACAAGGTTATAAAAATACTAGTAATTAACACTCAGAGGCAATTTAGATCTAATAGATGTCTTTGGCATGTCAGAGGACCTGGAGTAAACCCACGCAGACATGGAGAGTAGATGCAAACACCTAACAGACTGAGTCCAAGGTGGATATGGCTTCAGCTGTAAGGCGACCACACTAACTTCTCGGACCACTGTTGGATTACAGTGACAAGTGGTGTCAGGTCAGGTTCATCAGGTTTCCAAATATGCAATATCCAAATATTACATTTATGTCATTCAGCAGACACTCTTATCCAGAGCAACTTACAATTAATAAAGTCTTACAATCCAAGCAATTGTGGATTAAAGGCCTTGTTCAGGGACCCAACTGTGGTCCACAAGGTTAACCCTAACCCTAGGCCACCACAATCCTACTACACACCTGACTGAGTGGCAGCAGCCATAATGTTATTATATAGAGCATCACAACAACATCGTAAATTCCTCATCCTGGTGCTCATTAAAACTTTGCTCCTTTCCATCTGTTCCACAGAGCAGCTGTTCTGTTCAGTTGCTGTGTTCCCGTAAGCATTCCTTGAGAAGGCCTCCGGGACTAGAAAGCACATGGACCTCTAATGACCAGGTCAGTGACCCCACCAAGCTTTGTTTTCAAAGGGCATGTCATGTCTTAAGCTCAAACCTCCAGCACAAATTGGAGACACCAGGCCAACTGTTAGAGGTAAATGACTGAACCTTCTTTAAAGATCTAAAGTACATAAATAAAAAAGTTCCTTGAGGAAAAATATATTTATATATTTTCTTTTAATTAGACTGGGTATATCGCTGGACTAGTGTCAGCAGTTTGTAGGGAATGTCATGGTGATTCCTCTGAAGACCCTTTCAAGCATGAAGTCGTCATGCATACAGTGGTCAGGAAAACCAATTCAGTAAGAAATGTCACAACAATGGAAAATTAAAAAGGCTAGAATGTTATTTGAATCTACTCAAAACCACCTCTTTTGCCTTAAGAGGAAAAGTCTGCAGATACTCTTGGAGTTTGAGATGTTGTTTTGGGTATATATTCCTAAACTGAGGAAGACTTTTGGCTCATGTCTCGCTAGCTTGTGCTAGCCCTGTGTATATAATAGTGACAGTGGAGACATGCTGCGCACCACAATAGTAAATTCACATGAAAACAAACGGAGCCTATTTTGATTCACAGAACACGTCTGTATTATAACCACAAAACACACTGTCTGGATAGAACAGTCAAAAATTAAGCTGTACAGTTTATCGTAACCTATATTTTTTAATTAACCATAGCTTCAAAAAAAAAAAAAATCTAATTATACACAACACAGCTATCTAGGAAAACTTCCTCAGTCATCTCAGATTATGATCTGATAAAAGCCACTGGGATGTGGCAGCATTAACTTAATAGAGAAGCTTTTTATATCACTTTGAGGATTCTTATTGATCCAGAGTCAACTTAACCTTAATTCACCTCGCTAAAAGGCAAGGACACACGGCCAAAGAGCCACATAGAATTGATGCTGGGAAAAAAAAATTTTCTGAGAATTGACACTCTGGTTTGAGCTGCTAGAACAACTGCTAGTAACAGCAATTTGGATATCGTTACAATAAAGCTATGCAGAAGAGAATATCTGAACATCTACAGGAGCAGAACAGCACACCGGGAGCAATCAACTACAAACAGGCTACAATTTCCACAAGCTCATCAAAACTGGACATCAGAAGACTGGAAAAACATGGCTGGTATGACGAGTTTCGTTTTCTGCAGCGACGTTCGGATGGTAGGGTCAGAATTTGGGGTAAACAACGTGTAAGCTTGGACCCATCCCAATTTGTATCAACGATTCAGGCTGCTGGTGGTGGAATGGTATGAGGGATTTTCTTGGAATACTTTAGGCCCACTAGATAGAACTGAGCATGGTTTTAATTCCACAGCGTATCGTTGCTGATCATGTCTTTTATGAAAAAAGTGTACTCATCTTTTACAAATCATGTGACAAAGCTCAAATCATCTCACACTGGGCCATGACAAGGTGCCTACTGTAATCATATGGCCTCCACAGTCAACAAAAACTCACATCGTAGACATGCAGCCGCCAAATATGTAGCAACTGTGTGATGCCATCATGTCAATATGGACCAAAATCTCTGTTTACATTTTTACAGCATAATGTTGAATCTATGCCATTAAGAATTAAATCTGTTCTGAAGGGAAGAGGGGGTCTACCTCAGCTCTAGCACGGTGTACCTAATGAAGTGGCCAGTGAGTGTGACACTATACAGAACATACTTAGCAATAAGAACTGGTTTAAAATTTTACAATTTTCAGCCACATCTTGCCATCAAACGCACCAGACTACAGTGGTACAGGGGTTCAGATGTACAATTATTAACCAGAAGGTCCAGGGTTCTAATCCCAGAGCTGCCAAGTTGCCACTGTCTTGTGGCCCCTAACACCACTGAATTATGTAAAAAAATATTTTAGTTAGGATTAAAATGCTACTTCATAGCTAATTTTTTTCATCCCTTGGTCACGCTTTTTCATTTTATCATTTGACTGTGATCAAAGACATCAGACGACAAAGTTCTGGCACTGTAAAAAATGTTGAACTGATGCTACCAGGCTCCTCTAAAAGCTACTGAAAGGAGGACCACCATAGAAGACAAAAAACAGCTAAACATGCAGCAGTGGTAACGGCGAACCAAAATGCGGGATTTAAAGCAATTTGTGGACTTGTGGCAGCCAAAGAGTTTTATGACGAAAGAAATAGCACAGAGGGGGAAAAAAGGTAGATAAATTGGTGCCTAGCTAACTAGATGGATTAGGGTTTATTTACCTTATAACACTAAACCTATTTAACGTCTCCCAGTTTGATGTGACTGTTTATTTCTTTATTTACAAGTTTATCATGAAAAATTTCCATTGCACAATTAGGCATGGAGAACAAATATAACATAGCCTGTCATATAATTCAACCGAATTTTGATTAAAAAAATAAAAAAAACAATCTTAAAACATGGGATATAATCACAAGACCAATAAAAACCGCAAAGTCTAAAACTGGCCCTCAGGTGCCACCATGATAGTTTGTCTAGAATCTGACTGGCCTGCAGAAATCCAACAAAAAAACTGGAACACAATGTGTTTGCATTCACTTCACAATACAGTCATAATCTGATTTTTGCAGTTGTCTTCATTATTCAAGTGGTCTTGTAAACAGCACACTCCAATTTCTTAGACCAGATTAAGGCCTAGAAGTCAGATTTCTTAATCTGTTAACAAGAGTAGTTATCCCATTAGTAGAATTTCTCCGCACATGTATGCTCAGAGTGGAGCTCTTCCAAAGCTAGCTTGTAAAATCAAACAGTTGCCAGGTCCAGTAATTCTGAGACATGGCTTTTTTGGACCTTGTTTGCCAAGACCCGGTTGCTTTTTTCTCTTGTGAGATCTGGCAACCCTGGGATAAAATGCATCACTCACAAAATGGCTAAACAACACATTTGGGGATACTCTGAAATTCAGGTCATGCTAAAAGAAAAACAGTTTCAGTACTTCAGTATTTATATAACTTCAGACTGAAGTTTAAGCCACCTCCTTATGTGAGATTATTGGTTGGTTGCAAATTAAAGCCAGAGTCACAAACGGTCTGGTCTATCGTTCACAGTACAGGCTTACACTACAGATTTTGCAAATTAACAGCACATAACAGTACAGTATATAAGAAATAAGGAAAGTGTCCAGAAAGGAATGGAAACACACACAAATAAATATTCTCTCTCTAAAATGTTAACACATTCTACAAAAAAATAGCTAATTGTACACATTTAGCCATCAGGTACTGAACAGTTATGGTTCATAATATGCCCTCAAGCACTTTCGTGGACAGATGAATGCAG
The DNA here is from genome assembly GCA_034779995.1 of Parotocinclus haroldoi. Classification (NCBI taxonomy): domain Eukaryota; kingdom Metazoa; phylum Chordata; class Actinopteri; order Siluriformes; family Loricariidae; genus Parotocinclus; species Parotocinclus haroldoi. The sequence continues at coordinate 9,995 of JAUZST010030609.1, read as the reverse complement.
TTACACAATGGAGCCTTATAATTTTGTTGCACAGAGTTTGATATTAAGTTCCAGCATTACAAGGAAAGAGGAAATTTACTGCCTAAGCCTCAGTGAAGTTAGTAAAATTACAACAGCTTTAAATTGTATGTCTGGTAGTTAAGGGGTTTTATAACATCAGCCCTTAAGATGTATTCCAGGGTAATTGCTTTATAACTAAATAATTGAAGAAGACATTTTTCTAAGCGCTTTAGAGCATTTAAAGCAACATTTGGAGTGTTTCTTTTTAAGGATATAGTCAAACTGAGAACATTACTCATTAGGTCACTCAGGAACAGAAAAGATTACATATACATTTATTTAGCAGACATACTGATCCAGATGGACCGATACAATCTCACAACCTAAGCAAATGTGGGTTAGGGGACTTGCTCAAGGACCAAGGACCAACAGTGGCAGCTCAACTTAGTTGCAATTTGAACCTACAGTTCTTTAAGCACCAAGCCACCACACTCCCACAGTTTTTTTAGTTCAATGAACAAAACAGCCAGCTGAAGGCTAACTAAGTTATAAAAGCTCATGTAGCCCAAGCTTTAAACAATATGTGGAAGCATTCCCCATATCCTTAATGGAACACAGTATAGAAGACACACATCACTTTTCCATGCTACAGCTCATTCAGCACACTTTCAGACAATCAGACCATTTGAATGACCAAAAAAGTAGAGCTTACGCAGAACTACAAACACATTTATAGCCCTAACATCTATGACCACAGTGCAGAAACAGCACACAAGAGTAGGAAAGACAAAAACAATTCTTTAGCTCCAGGTCAGACTTCCTGAGGGCCTCAACGGAAAAAGTGTAGCCAGTGCATACAGCAAACTTATTTTAAGGTGCTTTCACTTCTGCTGAATTTAGTCCCCATGAATCAATTCTGGTTATATTTATCTTCCTGGTACATTATTTTAAACAGGTTCTAAGGCAGAAAAAGGCAGACTAGGAACCAAAAGTACCAGGATCCAAAAGTACCAGTACCAGTAACTGCTTGTGAGAGGTGGCTTAGTTCATTTACAAAAGACGTTCTACAGTGAGAAAGTGTTTTTGATTAGAACCAGTAACAGTAAGTGGCTCGATAAGGTTAATTAAGCAAAACATTTTGGAAGGCTATACTTCTATCCAAGACATACCTGAAAGCTGAAAAAAAAAGCTGAAAGGCTGCATATGTAATGCAACATAATCCACATAAGCAACGCTAACTAAACTAAAAATGCTAACTACAAAAAACTTTAAATCTCTTTTCACAAAATACTGTATCAACTTTTGGCTGGAAAATGTTTTTTACGGAAGAAAAACATTTTAAAAGTGGTGTAAACTACAATCTCCACTCCTATAGATATCTCAGAAGAGGGTTTTGTTTGCTCAGTTTGTCTGCTGAATTATCAATGTGACACAATGACTACTCGTATTGTACACCTTATCTTGTACTTCACCTGTTTTCAATTAATTACATGGAACAGCGCAATGTGCGTTGTATCGCAGTGAATCCCTCTGCCCCCTGGCCCAGTCTAACAGCTCTTTTTTTAAATTGAGATGTTTGGGTTAAACGTTAGACTAGACCAGAGAGTGGGGACAAAGGTTTGGACTCTGCACAGAGAATGTAATTACGGAAATAACAATATAGAAAAACGTATATACCAAACAAAAGAAACATGGACAAAAGTTCCAGTTTTGCTACAATACAGACAAACTGGTGCAACTGGTCCTAACTTACAATGTGCAAACAACTTAATAAAAGTCACAGCAGCCAAACATAAGTCACCTCAGGGGGTCTTTGAAAAGACCATCATTAAACAGGTGGAGGAAACGACTTCAAATCCAACCCATTTGTTTCAGCATGAATAACAGTTCCTCCCTCAGGCATGACATCACAAAAAGCTTGTTTCTTGTCCAATAAAGTTTTAAACAGTAGGGTCCAATATTACACAATTTTAACTCAAAACTATTGTTCATAATGCACCGTAGTAACTCAATTATAAAAGACACAAGAGATCTCTAACAGTGAATGCATTGACATGCACAACTGTAATCTCAGGGACACACCAATGGCAGTTAGATTTGACCTGACCTTCAACACTTGAAATGAAAAATGCATGCACGTTGTATGCAAACTATTATGATGCAGTACAGGGAATAGTCCCAGTGATTGTCTCTTGTATATTGCATGGACTAATCTTACAGAGCAACTGAACCATTTCATCCTCAATCTGTACCATTCCAACTTTTACTTACATTTACAACATTTTAGTGCAAAACATTCAACTGCTGTCTTGCAAGTTTGCCTAGAGCAACTCAGAGTACACCTTAAAACAAAGTAACATAATAACACAACTTTTACAACGAATAAAGATTCCCTGATTAAATTCCCAGTTTCCCTTTTTTTGTGAGCAGTGTACAATGTAAAAACAGTAACATGCCTATTTATTAAGTAGACACCTAGCGAATTGTTGGAAAGCAGCCTCTTGTTTTCTAAATTAAAGCAGAAAAAGCATAAGGTCAGTTTTGCATACACTCCCAGAAAAAAAAGAAAATTGAACAGAAATTCCAGATTGGGTGGATCAAAAACAGACTTCTGTAGTGCATGCCAACATGAAGAAATTAAACATTAGTGCTTAACTATAGACATTTATAATAATAATAATATAATTATTGTAAACATAAGACATTTTAAATATTCCATGTAAAACTAACATTTTAGTATTTTAAACCCATAGCTACAGTAGGAAAAGGCATCCACTAAAGATGCACTGATTGCATTTATCTTGGCTGATTCCGATTTTTAAACATCCGACAGACCGATTCTGTTTTTTTAAAAAAAAATTTCTGAAAAATGGCTGCACAGCGATAATTTGTTTTCCTTTAATTGGAACTTCAGCTATTAAAAAGAAAAATGACAGCAGAAGCGTTCATTTGATCATATTCTGCATATTCAATGAGGTGACGCTGTTTTAAATGTCTTATTATTGTTCTGAGTGTTTTCCTCCACTGCTCATCCTGCAAACAGCACTCACTTACTGCGAAGAACTAGAAAACTGAAGATGTATCTGTAACCTTAATAACACCAGCTCACTTACTATACTGCTGACAAAAATTTGAATAAAACATCCCGTAATGTTTGTGAACAGTGTTGTATTGCACTATATAGGAACTCTTGCACTCTTTAGAGCTTTAGAGCACAACTGCAATCTAACACATCCCCTTTATGTTAGTGAAAGCAGAGCATTTTCATGTGTGGTGTTGTTTTGGCACTGCCGTGTGGTGTCAGTATCTATGGCCAGAACAAAATGAGACCGTTATATGAGACGGGTCTACTGAACACTGCTGAATCGCAGCACACAATCTCCAGCATCCATTATTTCCTCCCCACTTCTCATATCCTTATCATATTGTGTGGAATCTGTAAATGTTTGCGTTATTGATAGCTGCTTTGTGCAGGCGTTTTGGCTTGCTACTTCATGGTTTCTCTTTTTTGGGCCATGCACTGTCCATATTCGTTGCACACCAAGTGTTGAAAGATATTAGCACTATTAGCCTACCGTTGGTCTCTAAACCGTTTCTACAGCATTAACATCTGACATCATTCTTTTTGGTTTGTGTCATCCTATTTAGGCCAAATTTTCCCTATATGAAAAACATGGTCATTTTCTTTGATACAAGTTGATCTGTGTTTGACTTCTCCTCCTAGTTGCTTCCATGGGTCTAAATGCCATCACATGACTACAAACAAGTTCATATATATATATGCATGCATAAGCTGTAACTTGACTCATAACACTGGACCACCCACTTTCTATGCTGCATATCGTTTAAAAAATGCTTACTGCAACAAAGGTCATGATTTTAAATGACCTCTTTAAATTTCTCAAGCTAAGAAAAGACGCCAAGACAGTTTAGGAGTAGACAGCTGTTAAAAACAGCAATAACCCTGACTGCGCCATATAAAGAGCAGTAGCAAATAGTTTGCTGTTTTTAATAGTAGTACCTGTCCAAATTGTATTGGCCACTTATGAGCATACAGCTGCTTGGCTGACCATGCAAGAATGGACATGATGTGTTGGTCGTGGCTCTGGTAGATGTCAGATGTGACTTGGCCAATGTTTCGAATTTGCCATCTCAAATTGGTTTGAGCAATCCGATTGAGTTTTTTTTACTTATTTAATGTCATATCAGAATTAGCTAAAAGGAAAATACTGTATTAACACAATGTTCACAAACATTTACATATATTAAAAAACTTTAATACGGTTTTTAAATCACTGGTAATAGCTAAAAGTGAACATTTTTTCAACAGTTTTAATCTACTGTCCGTGTACATCAGAGGTAGTACACCCAGGTGGCTGAATAAGTTATTTTTGTGTTTCCAATAGACGCTTCATTTTAGATCTTTGAATAGTTTGGAAAAAAAAATATATAAACTTCATATTCTTTGTGTAGAGTCTCTTGTGTAATATCCAAACAGTTTCATGTAACCAAGGACAAACTTTTTAGTCACCTGCTCCCATGTTATCAAATGAGGGTGGTACATGAACCAAGGCCCCTATTACCTATTTTGGGCTATTATTAGTTCAACTGTGTGTCTGTCAAGGTTAATCTGAGCTGAATTAGTGAACAGAGTAGCATCTGGTTGCTAAAACACATTGGGTTGTCATATCTAAATTTGATATGGCATTCAAGATAGTGGTTTTCTCGATCTCTCCTTTATAGCAGATTATTAATGATATCAAATATAATTAATTTGAGTTTGGATTTTGGATGAGCATGTGTGACTGTATTTTTGGTACATTTCATGTGAACTGTCCATGTGAAAATTATACTACTACATACAAGTTACTGTAGCACTGGGAAAAACAACGATCAAAAATATCAATGATCAGACTTGGTCTTCCTCGCAGAAATTAGGTTTGAGAAAACTGTATTTTTAAATAAAATATCCCCTAATTTTGTGAGCAGTGTATTTAAGGATCTGGAGGCAAAATAAACTCATCCACACCACTGGTGCTTTCAGGCTTCTGTTCAGATAATAGACTTCTTATCTTATCTAATCGTAAAGCTTGAGCTGGCAAGTCACACAAACAAACACTCACCATACTGACACCACCTGCCAGCAGGTGCCATTGAGAGTACATTTTCCATTTGATTTATGGAACTAAGTCAATTTAATTAATCAGCAACAGCAGCGAGCAATTTTAGTCTTAAACCAGAGTAGAATATGGAGATCCCCCAGGAAGCTGCATTGGGAGGTTTGCAAAGAGCACAGCAGACATGAGCTATTTATAGCCTCTAACGGGATAACAAGATCTGTGCACATCAGCTGTAGCATGAGCTAGATTACCGATTCCTTACAAACAAGGGGTGCGGCTCAAACTATACAACCCTGCATAATCTTAATACAGGCTGCGCTGCTCCAGTGGCTTGTGATCCAGCCCAGATATTAGATCAGATATTATCCAATAGTATTTGCTTGGATATACAATACAATGAGATTTTTTCTGAAACCCCGATTTGTGATCAAATCATATTTGAGACTTGATCTGATCCACTACAATTCTACCCTTACACGGTGTGAGACATGAACTGCCCATGCCTCATGTACAGCCCAGCCCATGCGATGTCTAACCCAACCGAAACCCAGGTCACTGCAGAAAGGGGATCCGTATTAGACCACAGTGCCACTCCAGCATCATTTCTTTAGGAATGCCTTTACTGAAATGTGAAGTATCTGTAGCCTCTGTGGAATGTCCATGAGCAAAGTTTTCTCAGTAATTTATTAACAAAAAATAAAAAAACACACATTTTGGGGTGTCGAATAGGTTTCTGTATAGGTCTGAATAAAATAAGCAAACTCTTTCTAAACATCTCTCTCTCTCTCTCTCTCTATGTAGGCTCACTTGGGCAAAAGTTTGGGCACCCTTGGTCAGCTGACATGTTTGGTATTATGATGATGTAAATCTTAACAATTAAATTGATGGGGTTTTTTTTATATCTTGGACAACATTTTTAAAAACAAGTCTATTTGACCAAACGTTTAGAGACCATAAACGATACATGAGGTATCTTACAACTATAATAAGTAATTAATGGCACATTAAAAATACACAATATACTAAACTTTTCAATGTGATATTTAATATCAGACAGAGGAATTTTCATTTCTGAGATTAAAAAACCTCCTTTGGTCAGGCTTATGTGAAGTCAATGGGCTACTTAACGCTGACAAAGGTAGCCCATATGTATGCAAATGTGTAAATTCAAATTATTTTAAATACTGGTCTGTCCAAGTATTCAGATCGGAATTACACCACTTTAGAAGATAGTTTAATCAATGAATAATTAAGCAAAAACATTGGGGTTTACACTTAAATAGACTTATGTTCGTGATAGTAACAGCTGAAGCTTAACAACAGAGCATCAACAAAGAAGCCACACAGTTCCTGTCGATTGACCGTTCAACAACCTCCAGTCAACATTAAGTTATTTTAAACATCACCGCGTTCAGTATGAAGGTTACTTGATGGGTAGAGGACAGACAGTATAAGGAGAGGAACTCACCTCCTCCAAAGCAGTCACGGTGTTCCTACAGTGCGCCATTCGTGTGGTGAAGTTCGAGGCCGTGGGTGATTTGTAATCTTCGTTGGTCTCGGCCACGAACTCAGCAATTGTGATCTGATCCGGCATCGTATATTCCTTCTTGTAAAGCCTGGGATAATCCGACAATAAGGTGAAAGAACGACGGCGATTCAGCAGCAGATCGTAGGACATGAAGCGTCCCGGAACGAGATCATTGTTGAATTCTATAGTGCAGAGAACACTGGAGAATGAGAAGCGTAGGTAAGTAAAGCTCTCTTTCTTCCACTCCAGCTGTCCCTTTTTTCCCAGTCCCGGGAAAGATCTGTACACAACCCGGGTCCAATCCCTGTCTTTTATACGTACCCTCCAAACTTACACCAGTCCGTGAGAATCGATCGCTGCACTTGCACTCTGCCGGTCAATTCAATGAAAGCGCAGAAAATTGACAAAGTGTAGGTGGAGGCAATTCAATGGGAACGCACGTACCAATCAAAAATCAGAGCCGTTAAACTTCAGCCAATCGGAAGCCTTTTGGGCGTGTCCGCTTAAGCCCAGGCGTAGGAGTGGGAATGTCTGTTTTAGGTGGAGAATATCCTTGGCGCCTGTAGAGGGACATACGGCATCATTGTCGATCTCACCTGCTCCATTTGGGCTGATGTTTAAAACATGTATACACTTTTCTTTTATTTTTTTACTGAATATCACAACAACCAAATAGCTTCTACGAAGTCTCATTTGAGTCCGTTACAATCTATGTATGATTTCCCTATTTTAAGAGTCTTTTATATTCCTGTTTTCCATACCAGTCCAATAGGATTCACACCCAAAAGTCATCAGAAGACCAAGATCATGCTGTTGTTTAGTGGTATTAGGTGGAATCAGGTGCAGTTCCGGTCAGGGATGCTTGGGCAAAATCATCCACAGTGGTTGCAGGCAGAGGCATTGTCAGACATTTTCAGCATTTAGCAGATCCCTTATCCAGAGCTGGCAAAATCCAAGCAATAGTGAGTTAAAGGCCTTACCCTGAGGATAAGGGCATCTGCTAAATGGTGAAAATGTCTGACATTAAGGGCTTTGGTCAGGGGCCCAAGTTGTGGCAGAGGTGGGATTTGAACCTTCTGGTCCATAATCCAGCACCTTAACCACTAGGCCACCACAGTCCCACATCTACTTACTACAGGTTATTCTCTTATTTCTGAACGGCACTACAGGACATGACACACTACAGGACATACTGTATGTTAACTTCAGGCACTATGTTTCCCATCGTGCCCCAGCGTCGTTCAGAAAGCTCGAACGGCTTTTGTTTTATCTCATGGACTATCTAATGGACAACAGAAAACATTTTTTTAAATGTCAAATATGCTACAGACAAGTTAACAATAGCTCATAGCTATATGTTTTGGCTAGCCACTATTATCTGTCTAACCATCTAAAGTACATTTTAGACCACTAAAGGAAATAAATTAATTTACCTGGCACAGGCATCATTTACGGTAGCATAAACAAAATTAATGTAGTTCATAAAAAAGTGTTAATTTGTTCTTCGCTCATCCTGCCACATCAATTTAGTGTTAAATGACGTAATCTAGCGGGTGAGTCAAAAGCCACAGGACACAGGGCGTGTCGCAAGCTGCGACAGGGATGTTTCACAAAGGCTGCCAAAACCATTGTTGAGGTTTCCTTGTCGTCCACAGTCCTAGTTTCTCAGAATTTGGCCACGAGGGATGCAACAGTCTTGCATGAAATTGGTGATATTTATGTGTGGTGGGTGTTGAAGTCTACTACTATGATACGGCAGCTGCATTCAGCGGACATCAGAAACATCAATTCCATCTTCATTCACCTGTGATGAACAACAAAAGTTTTGAACGTCCTGTTTGATAACATTTCAACCACAAGAGAGAAATCTGATTGCAGCAGTCAATTTCTCAGACAATTCTGGTGTTCTTTGCTTTGTTACATGACTACCTTCCCACTGGAAAAAACTTTCCCTTGATCCAATATGGCAGCTTTTAAGATGGCAGCCATGTTCCAGACATAGCTTAAAATATTATTTTCACTTGGTCGGATATTCAGATATGTCATTTTCCATTTTGTTTCTGAACTAAAATGGTGTCCTGTGTCTTCACCCTGTAAGTGTATAACAAGCTTATTTTACAAAGCACGCTCGTTGACCTACAACTGATTGGCTAGCAGAGAGGTACGGTTGTGGATCATTTGAAAACAAGTTTCTGCTTTCAAAATAAGGAATTATTTAGCTATTTAATTATTCAGTGGTAAAGGTTCTGGACTAATAGGAAGGTTGTGAGTTTAAGTCCTGGCTCCAGCTCCACTAACCTTGAAGTTCTAAGTATATGTAACTGTAAGTAGGTCTGGTAATGCAATGTAATGTAATGAAATCTCAATGGTTCTTTGTGGATTATATGCTACACTATATTATAATTTAGCTGCTGTTCTTATACAAAGTAACTTACAGCACATTTAATCTTAGGACAAGATTTTAAGGATTTAGGATTTTGCTCAATGACCCAGCAGTCGGCGGTTGGCAGAGCCAGTATATGAACTGGAATTGGGAATAGGTTTCCAAATTAATAACCATTAGAGCTTTTGTTACTTACTTTAATACTTACTTCATTATCTACAAAGGGTTGTTAAGATAGGAGCAACTTACCCAAGCAGAGTCAACACCTGACACTACTCATCAACTGTTTGAAGATTAAGGCAAACTGATTAACAAGTGGAAGTGGAAGGTGTAGTTCCTGCATGGTTGGTTAAAAAACCTGCAGCCACAGCAGCCCTTTGTAGATAATGTCAAAGACATCTGTCCTGTTTGATCTTCTAGTGATCATCCTACTGAAACACTGCAACAATAGCGCAGTCTCTTTTCAAACTAATCTCCACCACCACGATGCACCACATCTGTATCAAGTGTGGTTAGCACAAATGCTAATTTAGACATGCTTTGGTACTGTAATAGCTAAAAACTCGTCAGTACAGTTAGCCTAAGATGAAATGTTGAAGCAATCAACAAAGGATTATATAAAATAATACAATACATTTTTTTTGAAAAAAAAAATATTTAATTAATTCTCCACTCCGAGGCATTTGTAAAATAAGCTTTAAATAAGTGTAATCTTTGGTTTCAGAGACTGGAAAATATTTACATAGCTAAGAAAATGTAAAGTCAGTTTCAAGCAGGAACCTAGATTCCTTTTAGATTCTAGATCTAGATCAAGATTCATTTTTATGTTCTTCCCTTGTCTGCTTGAGCTTCCTCGAACAATCGAAAGTTTACTATGTTGAGAGAGAAAATCAGTGTGTGTGTGTGTGTGTGTGTGTGTGTGTGTGTGTGTGTGTGTGTGTGTGTGTGTGTGTGTGTGTGTGTG
>JAUZST010030598.1:0-29278 GCA_034779995.1 Parotocinclus haroldoi | reverse complement strand
TGTGTGTGTGTGTGTGTGTGTGTGTGTGTGTGTGTGTGTGTGTGTGTGTGTGTGTGTGTGTGTGTGTGTGTGAGCCATATATACATTAGATATAGTGTATATAATACGCTGTATTTGATCTTCGGAGCAGGTTTCATATATAATTAGCCACGCTATGCATTATTCATGCCTTTGTGTGTTTGACAGAAAAACTGTGGTGTGCCCCATTATTGACGTGATCAGTGACGACAGCTTTGAGTACATGGCCGGTTCGGATATGACATACGGAGGATTTAACTGGAAACTGAATTTCCGTTGGTACCCAGTACCCCAGAGAGAGATGGACCGCCGAAAAGGAGACCGAACACTGCCTGTCAGGTAACGCTCACACGCTGCAAAGAACTCCTACACAGATCGTGCAGGGTGAAGGAAAGCGCGTATGCTGTGAATGCACGGGTTCTGCAAATCAACGCTCTTAGTGTTTATCACCAAATAAAACTAAAGGAAAAAAAGGAGTTTTGATGAGGACACTTATATATATATATGTATATTTGGGTGTTTTGTGTGCAGAGTAAATCGCTGATTCCTCGATCAGGTTTTTCAGAGAGACTTTTGAAGCGGCTTTTAATTGTTAATGTGGGTTGCGTTGGGGATGTGGGTTTTTTTTTTTTTTTGTATCGCGTCTAAACCTTGAACGCGCCGAGGCTGTGCTTCATTTGCGCCCCGCTAGGGTTCATTCTGGATTCACATTCGATCTGAACGCATGTTTTGGCGTTAAGCCGGTGCTCTTAGCGTTGTACCCATGTTTTCTGAACAGCAGAAGTGGTATAACAGGAACTCTAGAGCATAAAAACAAGCTCTGGGACATGAGGGCAACAACAGGCTCCCTTTCCAAAAAGGAAAGAGTGTAGTGCCTAGAGAAAGAATGGGTGAGGAATGATAATGCAGTGCTCGAGAATAAGAGACGTGCTCACGCCATTCCCCTAAACGAAAACCTGGAGAAAGATGAAGGAGAAATTGCTTGTTTGTAATAGATGATTCATAGCTGAAAGGCCTGATTTGTGTACAAAACCTGTACTTTTTCCTCTGCAGGACACCCACTATGGCAGGTGGTCTTTTCTCAATCGACCGAGATTATTTCCAGGAGATCGGCACGTACGATGCGGGCATGGACATCTGGGGAGGAGAGAACTTGGAAATTTCCTTTAGGGTACGTTTCTGCTGATTTACGCTGCAAACACTTTAATTCTGCTGCGAGTCCCGAGTGTCTGGAGTGTCCAGTGGCCATGTCTTCCCAGATGTCTTGCTTGTGAGTCTGTAACTTGGGTTACCATTCCAGTCTGAGTCCCACGTCTCAGGATTCTAGTAAAGGACAATCTAAGAGACTCGTGCAGTCCCAGTAATCCCAGTCTCTAGCTTATTCATTACCATCACGTGCCTTGTTTTCCCTCGTCTGCTACCCCTTGTTTGGCCTCTTGTGTTTCTTCCAGCCAGTGAGTAGCAAATGTTCCTTGCTGTAAGTGCAATGACTTTATAATTAAGTACTGAAACGAAAAGTTTAGTTTTCTCGCCGATAAGAAGTGTGGAGGGTACAAGAAGAGGCAGGGTCCCTGTCCTGGATTTTTTCCCCTTTTCTGATGACTTGGACTAGGTGACTGCATGAACGTCCCCTTTTTTTTTTTTAATATCGTCTCTTTATTTCTTCTCCTCCAAGTGATGAGAGGGGGAGAAAGAAAAGTGGATGCATGGTGGAAAATGTAGGAATGGTGCATCATGGTCAGTTCAACAGCAGATGTCTCTAAACATTACCACCAATGTTTTTCTTTCTGAACGATTGTTTTGTCTGCTGGGCAGCTAAACACAACTCTCTTCAACTCTTTCATGCTCGTTCCGTACTTTTTGTTTTTTGCTTTTTTGGTGCGTGTCTGGTACAGATATGGCAGTGCGGGGGCACTCTGGAGATTGTGACCTGTTCTCACGTGGGACACGTGTTCAGGAAGGCCACGCCCTACACGTTTCCCGGCGGGACGGGACAGATAATCAATAAGAACAACAGACGTCTGGCCGAGGTCTGGATGGACGAGTTTAAGAACTTCTTTTACATCATTTCTCCTGGTGAGTCAGATAGGGTTTTTTTTTTTTGTTTTTTTTTGTTTTTTTTTCCCCTCCCCTTTCTTGCTCTAATCCCACCCCCACCCCCACCCCCAAACTGTCTTCAGGGTATTTAGGCATTTATATTGATGGTGCTCTTGGGTGGATGGGAAATATTGGCTCCAGAGATGGAACGTAATAAATATTAATGTCGCAGCCAATATTTCCCAGAGCTTTTGTGCATTGTGTGTGTGTGTGTGTGTGTGTGTGTGTGTGTGTGTGTGTGTGTGAGAGACTTTGCAGAATTATGATGTGTTTCTGTTAATTTGTTGAACTAAACACATATATATTAAACATATATGTATGAAATTCACTGCCCACAAAAATATTAGCAAAAAAAACTATATATATATATAGTGTTTAATGTTTATAATATACTATAAAGGCTACTTTCTAAGTATCTGTTATAGTTTTAATACAGCATGCTGCCTGTATTTTCAGTTTGCATTGTAATAAAAAAGACTTTATATATTCCATTAATACCGAAGCTAAAAGCTATATTTAATCTAAGGGACGTCTAAGACCTTCTACACAGGAAAAGCTTCACAACAACCTTTAGGGAAAGTGTTTTTTTTGGCATTTTTTTTCCTCCCCAGGCTTTCATGCCATGTCCTTTCTACCCTGTGTTTGTTGTGTAAAGGTGTGACAAAGGTGGACTATGGTGACGTCTCGTCTAGGACTGCCTTGAGACAGAAGCTGCAGTGTAAACCTTTCTCTTGGTACCTAGAGAACATCTACCCTGACTCACAAATCCCGCGCCATTACTACTCCCTGGGAGAGGCAAGTAGCGCTTACGTACAGCGTGGGGCCGTTACGGGGTGGAGCTTACGAGCAGAACTAGGGTTGGAGCTTTGTGGGATTCAGTCGATCCTGTGGTCACAGCTAAGGCCGCCGTTCTTCTCGTGAACGTCTGAATGAGTGACGCGTTTGGTCCTCTCCTGTTTGTAGGTTCAGTGCTTAAGTTACTGGGTTTTTTAGTAATCTCTCTGCCTTTCCTGTGTGTCTCTCTTGGTTTGTCTCTCATTGCCTCTGCACCTGGCTCTGTCTGTCTCCCTGTCCATTCTCCATGTGTGTGTCCCTCTCTCCCTCTCTCATCCGTATCCTTATATCGTTTTCCTTTGCCCTGTAGTGCCAGGCACTCTTCGAACCCTGTCGTTGGTACGTTCACATTTGAGGCAGGAAGGCATTCGCAGGAAATTATGTCGTTCTAATGGCAGCCAATTACAGCTCTAGCCCAGGGCTGCGACCGGGACAGGAGGTCATGGAGTGTTTTCGTTTAATAGCGTTTGGGCCTAGAAGTGGAAAATGCATAAGTCGATATGGCCTCGGAAACGTTTGTCATAATTTAATCCTGGGCATTCTCTCACGCCTCTGAAACCCATATCCCCGTGTGTGCGCGCGCGTGTGCGGGTGTGTTTGTGCGTCCGTGTTCACTTTGCGCGCTCTCGACTGCTTGGTAGTGCCCTGCAGGCACACATACGTTTGCAATTACCCAGGTTTACATTTGGCTGTTCGAAAACGGATTGATTTATGGATGTAGGGTCCTGCATGCATGGGAGAACCGCTCCAAAATTCGATTTAACCAGACGCCCAAGTGCACTGGCAGTCAAAAGTCTTTGGGAAGCCTGCCCTTCCTGTTTGATTTTTTTTTTTAATGAACCCAAACACAGCTGGACAGGAAGAAGGCAGTGCTCTGTATAATGGAGTGACCTGTCTTACCCCGCTAAGGTGCTCTGAGATGCAGTCGATATGATCCTCCTCAAACAAACCGGCATCGTTCCAGATGTTGAGGGCGACCCTGCCGCCCTCTGCCAGAGAAAGCTGTGGCACAGCAAGCACGTTTGTAGAAAAGTAGTTAATTGTGCTAAAGCTACTTTTAAAGTATATTGAAGTCCTAAATGGGGATATTGTAATTAGCCCATAACAAGCAGCTTTAATGATAACGACAGGAGCTGAACACGGAAATCAGCATATTGGTGAGAATTAAACGTGCTCTCTCCAAGGCTTTGTAGCTTAATGACATTGATAATGGCAGTAATTTCACAAAGCAGGCCTAATTTAAACTGTTTGGAACTCTGTGTGTGTGTGTGTGTGTGTGTGTGTGTGTGTGTGTGTGTGTGTGTGTGTGTGTGTGTGTGTTGTGGTCGTCTACCTTTTATGACTCTTCCAGATCCGAAACGTGGAGACAAACCAGTGTCTGGACAACATGGCCAGGAAAGAGAATGAGAAAGTGGGGATCTTTAACTGCCATGGCATGGGTGGGAACCAGGTCAGTTCCTTTCTCTGTCTGTCCATTTGAAAACCGGTGGGATTCTTCCCGTGGCGAGGATCTCATGACGACGCACGGCCTTACCTTCCCACAGGTTTTTTCCTACACGGCGAATAAGGAGATCCGGACGGATGATCTCTGCCTGGACGTGTCCAGACTCAACGGGCCAGTCATGATGCTGAAGTGCCATCATCTGAAAGGCAATCAGCTTTGGGAGTACGATCCCATGGTAAGAACAGATGGCTAAACACACGTCGAGTCTCTCAGGACGCTTATTTACGCTTCACTCACTGGTCTTTATTTATTTGCCTCATTACCCGTAGTGCAAACGTTACTATTTCGACTAACATCTGGGCCGCCCATGGAGGGTCGGGTGCCTTTTTGAGTCTTGGATCCTCCCAAGGTTTCTCCTACATTCAGGGACTTTTCCCTTGCCGCTGTCTGGCGCAATTTGAGATTTGGCCTTTTAAGATCCTATAATGTTATGAAGCCGCTTTGAGACCGTGCTCGGTTGGAAAAAGAGCTGTCGAAATCAATTTGTCTTGGCTTTATTAGGTACATCCTAAGCTGCTGGGTAACACAAAGATCTCCCAATATCAGCCAGTCGCATGGCAGCAACATCCCCTGCGTTCCGGCGTGTAGACATGGTGAAGAAGACACACTTTTTAAAGTATCCTGAAGCTTCCTAGCGCTTCATCTTATCCTAATTTCTGCGATGGATCAACAATCTGTTCTTGTTCTGCTTTTTTGTTCCTTTCTCATTTAACCTGATCTAGTTGGATTTCTAGAAGTCCAAAACCATAGACGTCCAAGTCTCCAACCAAACCAAAGAGACGTCCAAGTCTCTTGCTGTGTTCCCTCAGGCACTTGAGACTGAAAAAAGTTGAATTTTACCTTTTACCTTTACCTGGATTGCGTTTTCAGGAAGTCCCAAAGTCCTGATCGTTTTTCGCTCTGTGCAGAAGCCATGATAACTTCTGTTCCGGAATGGCCTGTGATAACAGTGACTTTACAGCGTCGAGTCCAGTTGTGAGGGCGACTGAGGAAAACATGTTTTTAGGTCGGGCCATGATGATGTTGCTTTTCCTTCAAATGCCGTGGGACCTTGTTAGTCTGCGTGACGTAATGAACCCCATGAGGTACCGGGGGAATTGACAGAGTATGCGACTGGCTCTGCCGTGAAGCAGCAGCTGGCTCAGTTCTTCCAGCAGCACTACGGTCCAAAATCCACGTAATCAAGCTCGTGACATGCTCATTCCGGTCTCCTGATGGAACCTGTTTAAAAGCCTGTGATGTGTGAGCTAAAAGGAGAAACGAGAGGCCTCAAGAGAGCACCTTGGACCCTGGAGAGCTTGCATATCGAGAACTCTTTATCCCCTCAAGCATCGTGCTCAGTGCTGCTCCCATGGCGATGCAGAGTACTGAAAGGGGACGATTGAATCGGATCGAGGGGTTTGATCATGGAGCATGACAAAGCCATTTGTTTCCATCTCTGCACCGAGCTTTGGTCCCGCTTTGCGTGGCCCTGCTGTGCTTTAGGACTGAGGTGTAGTTCGTTTTCCCTATGGCTGTCGCTCTGCTTAAATGTCATTCTGGCGCTTGGCTGAGTTGCAGCCTTGAGGTCAGTGCAGAGCGTGGGGAGAGGGAGAGGGTTTAGAACCGGGACTGTAAAATGATCTCACTGTTGCTCCACTTGCTCTTTGCAACATGATTGGCTTGTTGAAACGGCAGTTTCTCTAAACGCAGCCAGCCAGCCAGCCAGCCTTTTGCTTCTTCCTTCACATCGCCCTTGCACCCTGGTCTGCGTCCAGAGAGAGGGAAGACGGTTGCGATGGCTTAAAGGAATTCTCCCCTAACCAAATATCGGCAAACCCATTTACTTCCTTCCTCCTTTGTGAAGTCTACAGGCACTTGTTGACCGTGTGGAACGTTGTGCGTCGTCCCTTCTCAACCGTAAGCACCAGAAGCACCGCTAGCTGCGGCTGGACCCTGGAATGGAACTCGTTTCTGTGGTCAGACGAGACGAAACTGTTCGGACAGCAAACGCGCGATATGTAGCGTATCTATTTTTTTAGAGTGCAGGTTACGCATACCATCACTTTTTGTGGTTCGTCGAGAGAGCAGAGAAGGTACAAGGTCAAGACAGCGAGACCAAAATGACTGAAAGATTCGATAATGGCGGTGTGCTTTCAACATTAAATAACTGCATGCATGCATGGTGTACATCATTTATGGATCTGCTCTGTCTGCCTTTGAATAGTCCAATGGCTGTCAGGAAAGGCATAACCCCTCCTTTAACATTTTATATCGTCTATAAAAGGGTTTTTCCCCCATCCAGAAAAGGGACCGAGGGAAGGGAGACTGTGAAAAAAGTTAAAGAGAGAAAAAGTGAGACGGAGCTCGAGTGACAAAGATCAAGGGATCACTTGTCAGCTGGAGAGCAGCTTGCGCATGTTTTACCATACATTACCATCACTTAGCCACTCAGGTGTGTTTCTGCCTGCGCGTTAAGTCAGAGTGAATCTAAAAACACAAAGAACACTTAAAATGATCCACACGGGGAAATGGCTTGTGGTTTTTTTTTTTACCTTTAGCCCTCATGTTTGTTTTGGTGTGTGTGTTATGTCTGACCTAAACTCACGCTTAAAGCACAAACCAGATCTTTTTTTTTTCAGCTCGGACCAATCAGTTTTGGGTGTGTGTGTGTGTGTGTGTGTGTGTTAGAAATTCTCTTCCAAAGCAGCTATATGGGAGGGACTGTGGCAAAAGGAGGTGCTTCTCGCCAGGGCAGGCACCGATTTCTTGTATCCCTTATTTTAAAGAAAGCAGACCTCGCATAATCAAATGGGTCTGGATTCTCACGAGCACGTTGTGTCACATTTTTTGTTCGTCCATGGGATGATCCACTCTTCTAATGAATCCTGCAGGTCCCAGACTTTCTGGACTTTGCTCCTGCACTTCCATTATGTCAGTTACACTACATATAATATCTCTGTCTCCTGCAGAAGCTGACCTTGGTTCATGTGAACAGTAATCAGTGTTTGGACAAAGCTTCGGAAGACGACAGCCAGGTCCCCAGCGTCAAAGACTGCAGCGGCAGCCGCTCGCAACAGTGGCTCCTACGCAACGTCACACTGCCCGAAATCTTCTGATCGCACCCGGACATGCTCGAGGACCTACGGGGACGGCCGGACGCGCCCTTCGCACCGCCTCTGGTCGAGAGGAGGGAGTTTGTGGATTGTCTCTCTGCCTTTCACTTCCCGTCGGGGTGTTCCCGAGGGCGGAGCCAAACGAACAGACGTACATATGTAAATCTCCCCATCACTCTACTTTACTGACCATGGCGAGAGAGCAAAATGGACCGAAGAGGTGACTGCTTTGTGCCCCTTGTCTTCTATGTTTACCAGTGGCCTCCCTTTTAGAATACCGTGTGCATGTGTGCGTGTTTGTGCATTACTGAGACCCAGAGAAGTGTGTGCCTGCGCCTTTTAAGCCGTTCATGGTAGTAACGGTCCAGGTGAAACCCACGGTGGCTGATTCGGTCGTCTGCTCTGTGACTGGCCAGCGTGATTACGGAGGTAAGGGCTGGTGACTGTTTGTCCGAGGATGCCCAAGCGAAATAGGTTGAGTTAGAATAACAATACACGGCCAAAAGTGTGTGGCTTTTGCTTGTACCCTTAAACTTGCTTCAGATCAGGCGTGGCAGGAACAGCAGTTAGGACTCTTGTTTCACGGCAGCACCGCCGAGTCACCGTCTATTCCATGTAATCTCCATCGGGCTAGGAGTCAGAATTTGCCATTTTCCAACCTGGCCTTGTCGTGGGAAATGATAACGAGTGATTCTGCCTTGGTGTAGAGAATCATGTGCTTCCGGCTTTTCATTTTGAAAAGACTTCCGCTGTGGAAAGCAAGACTCCAAGGAAATGGTTTCCCAAATGATTATCCTTTAAGAAAGTTCACAGCACTGACATTGGGCCAGCCCTTACCAATATGGTTGGGTCCTTAAGCAGGAGGTTGGTTTAAACCCTAAGTTTGACCCTAGGGCCATAAAACCCATCCAACAGTTTTGGGGTCATTATAAACTCATCCTCATCTATGATCAATATACAATGCTCTTAAGGTTGAAGGAACATTGGAGAGACCTCCAAAGACCAAATCTCATGGAAAGCCGCCTTGGAATAACAAAGGCTTGTCGTAGCAGTAAATGCCAAATTGGTTTGGATTTGAGTTTTGGGTGCCTATGTAGCGTACGATTGGGCTGTCCACATACTTTTGGCAGTGTATTAAGAAATAGAAATTTGTAATGAAGAGAAAAAAAAGAGATTCCCCCCCCCCCAATGAGTAATCGTTTCGATCAGATGTAATCGGTTATGGTTCCGCTTTATTTTCTGTAACCTGTCAGTGTCGGTCTTTAGTATGTTTTAGAACTAACACAGACTAGCCCAGAACTGGGCTGAACCCGAACTCTGAAAGGAAGTTCCTCTGGCTGAACTACATTACCCACGATGACCGGAGAGAGGGACTCGGTATCAAATGGTCATTAACCAATTCAAAGGGCTTAGCCTTTGCGTGTGCGTCCGAGAGAGCGTGTATTATTTTAATGTCGTTAGTATTTTGTGTCTGTGCAGACTGAGACTCGTTCACATATCACCGTGTTCATATTGCAAGAAGGCCAAAAGAGATTCACCTGCATTTCCTGTTCATGCGATTTATGATTTGTTTCGTTTTATTGCTTTTTACGTCCGCGTGCCGCGCTAAGGTCCCGTTTATTTTCACCCCGTGTGACCGAGGCTGCGAAAAATGCTGCCGGGACTGGTGTAAGGGCAGTGCGAGGGCTCCGCCTGGCCCTCTCTGACCCCGCAGATCCGGATAAACGAGAAGTCTGACATTTTTGCAGGAGAATCGCCCGCTTTGTGGCGTTCCAGGATTGTGAAGGAACGGGTGTGGGATTACGCTTCCAATCAAAGGAGGTGGAGATCTTCCCATCGTCACACTCCATCTGTCCCACTAGAGTAACTAGAGTTTACATAGCGTTCTCCCCTCCATTTAACCTGACCAGGTGTCGTCTCAACACAGCTGTGTGTGCGTGTGCGTGCGTGCGTGTGTGTGTGTGTGTGTGTGTGTGTGCGCGTGCGTCTTTAGGCAGCATGCAAGTCTGTTTCGGAGAACACACTGAACTGATCCACAGGCTGGAGGAATAAATGGAGAAGCTTACAGAACGTTTGCCATGTCTGGATTTGTGAGTACACGCGTGAATACGTCGTAAATTCTGGTCGGATGGGGAAAGTTATGGTAGTTTTAATTCTAGTACGAGTGTTACGTGTTTATGAGGGAGCAGCAGGGGGGACGCTACATCAGACCCTGACTTTTTAAGAACAAGTAGTTACATTAAATCAGTAAGTTATTCTCATTAATGACCCTAAAAAAGGCCGTTCTCCTCTGAGCTCGGGCGTGTCTAGGCTACTTTACTGTCCTGGGGCACAGCTCTACCCCTATTCTTTCGAGAGCAGTGTTTATAGTGTCAGGTGGTTAAAGGTAAAGGTAAATGCCCCGACAGCGTTATTCCAAAGGCTTTAATAGTGTCGCACAAGTAGAAAACGACAGCTAGCGGTAGGTCGTTTTTAAAATGGCTACGTTACAAACCGTCCGGCCGATATGACAGAGTAAATCATAATAAACAGGAACCTGCGAGTAAACTGTTAAATAGAAAGAAGAGAACTGTTAAATTAAGGAAATGTTACATGGCGTGATTAAGGCAGTCAAAAGTGCATCTGTCGCCTCGTGAGTGCGTGAATTCAAGCATTAGATAAGATAGTACTTCATTCAGTATGTGTCGGGTGGCTGGGCAAGCATCTTGAGAGCATGCTGGGCTTTTTCCGTCTTCCGAGGCCCCCATAGAGTTAGGTCAGGTGACCGTTGAAAAGCGAGCACGTGTCCCGCGTTAATACAGGTCCAGGACCAGGTCAGACGGATCGTTCCCATGCCCTAAAGCAGCCGATTGAAGCCTCTGTCGTTATTAGTTCATCTTTAGCAGCGTTCGAGCAGGACGATCGCCAAACAGTGCTGTTCTCCAGCCCTCATGGACTGTTCCATATCACACGTTAGCTTTCGAACCCGACAGTACGGACCAATCACCCCATGAGAAAAGGGCCGCTATCTAGACCGCTAACAGGTCTAAGAACTTTGCGAAAGTTCCTCTTCCTCAGGAGCGGGCGAAGCGAAACCAATCAGCATTATTACTCGGGGATTCTAGAGATTTCTGGCACTGCTACAGTTCTACCTGTGATGTGCGGGAATGAGGACAGACGTGAAGAAGGCACACCCACTGACTGTGAAGTAATTAGCCGGGATGCGACAGACACCCCAATCAAACGTGACAAACACTTAACACCACGGACGTGACGCGGATAGAAAAAAAAACAAAACGGTGACTTGTGCGGATCATTAGCCTCCCACAGCTAGCGTGCTACTTGACGTAGCAGCCGAGCGACTATTCTAGACAAAACACCAGGGTGCTAAGTGGACCCCACACTTAGGTGCGAGCAGCGATTATTGCACTCGGCGAGAGCAGGTTACAGTAGCTTAGCGCGAGAGGATCCTGTCGCCACGTAAAATGCCCGCCTCGAGCAGATCAGCCGTCCAGGTGCAAGTTAGATGGCGCAGACCCCTCTACCCGCCCGAGGAGGCTCCGTGCCACGAGCATTTCCGAGGGCCGAGGGCTGAAGAGCAGCAGACTGGAGGTGAAGGCAGAGCTCGGACGCTTCACTCGACCAGTCGTTTTAGCAGCAGTGGCGATTCGGTGAAAGGCCTGGAAGGGAGGGTCAGAAAAATCCGAATGTAAACAAAAAAAATAATTATAAATCAGTAATCAGATTTCTCAGCGCTACCCCGGAAGCAGCTAGTTAAATCAAACTCGGTTTTTAGGCTCAGACTTTAATTGGAAATTTCTTCAAGCGGACTCATTCCCTCTATGGTTGTGTGCAGCCAGGGGGGCGTGTACACTTTTGGTTCTACAGTGTGTGCGATTGTCAATGTGTGTTTGTAACTGAAGAACAGCTAAGTGTGTTGGCTTGGTGCCCAGCAGTATTTATGAGGGGTTTACGTAGAACGAGCACACAGCCTTCTCGTGAGATTATCCTTTACGTTTACATTACACTAGTTTTTCCGACTCTGACTACGGTAACGTCCATTTCGGTCAACGACCCGTTTCCCAGCCTGCAATGCGGTCATTAAACAGCTCATAGCTGTCCATTATTTTAATGGGTACTTCAGAACCCTCGAAGCTGCTCCCTAGAGGCTTTAATTACGTTTTAATTACCTGCCCAGGTGTTGAGGGAAGTTGCTCTGGACGGGTGTTGGTTGGCTGCTGCTCGGGCTCATCAGCATGGCACTGTAAATGTTGGACGCTACTACTAGAATGCAGAGCAGGATTGGACCAATAATGGCCCCTTCCAATCCCAAGTAGTACGCTCCTCCGGCTACGGCCAGGCCCGTCAGGTAAGGATGACCACCCCTATAGGCGAGCACACAAACAGAGAGCCAAATCAAGGCTACAGGCTATAAACAACACACGCTCCCTCACCATTTATCAATTTATTGTAATGCTCATTAGGCGGGATGGAGCAAAGCCAACAAAAACACACCCAAACACACCCGCTACGCTAGAGCTTGCATTCAAATCCATCCCTCCAGACTTGCAGCATCCTTGTGTGATTTTCTCTGGCACACTTAATTAATCTCATTAGAACATTTAGACAGTCGGGCAAGGGCGCGGCGTTCACCGTCCTCCAGAGCGCACGGGCACCGCCCCTCTTCTTACCCCGATATATCAGAATAGATGGCCGTGTCAACGAAGTAGGTTGGCAGCAGGTGGCAGAGGAGCAGCAGCAGCGCCTTCACCCCCTCGCCTTGAGCCAGCCACAGATCCAGCACGGCGGGCAGCGCCGCCCAGTATGTCCCCAAGAATGGCACCGCCCCGAGGATAGCTGCCAATGCTGCAAAAACGATGAGATTTGGATTTACTCACAAAAAGCAAAACCGATGCACCACACGAGGAGGTTTTTTTTTGCTTTTTGTTTTTATTTTCTCTAAACGGACAGTCAAAAAAAAGAGGCTTATTGGAACGGGCTTTTTCTTCATTCTTTTGAGACCGGTACCACTATTGGAACGGGGCCATTATCATTATCAGCTTTTGTCCCGTTTCGCATCAGCAGCCACACCGAGGTCAAAACCACTGCGATCTCATTTTCCCCCCAGTCCGATATCTGACGTGAACGTTAAGTGAAGCTCCTGGTCCATATCTGCATGGTTTTAGAATTTGCACTCCTAAATAAAGGCTTGACTGACCACATGTACAGGTGTCCCTAATAAAGTGTCACACTTAATATCACCAAGAGAACTGGACTTCGTTTACAGCACACTAGCCCTCTCAATAAAATCACAATTCACACCTCAATTAGCGGACTGCGTGCTTTAATTAGCACCGCCTCGTTGCTGGTAGAAGCCTAATGGAAACTGAACGGACGATGGGCGTGGCAGAGGGGGCTGTCAAACCCTCGTTCCCTGTTGGTAATTACTTACTTCTGATAGTTCTCTGATTACTTCCCCGATCAGAACTCTTGTGGCACGTTGCCATGGGGGAAAAATAACTTTTTAAAGACCTTGTCATTAAATATTTAAACACATTAACCCAAGCGGGCTGCTAATTATCGGCAGAATTCGTCCCAGGGTTGTTTGTGGTTTGCTCTTTAGTTCCTCCGAATTACTTTCGGGTCGTAACCAGTTGGAATGTCAGGACACTCTATCCAATTAAACGATTCGACTACAGCTTTACGACGCTCGCTTCAGGCGATGAGCAACAGCGACCTTTGCACCTAAAACTTTAAACGCTCAAACTGAAACTGTGAGGAACCGAGGGGGCCCACACCAAGGACAAAATGTTTCCCGATATGCAAATCGGTTTCTTGCTTACAAGTTCCAGGGAGTTTTTCCTTGCCACTGCTGCCCATGGCTTGCTCGGTGTATGATTGGAAGCACTCCTAGGTTCGTTGCTCATTTATGCACATCGGTGCGTTTTCTTGTGTAAAAAAGCAAAGAAAACAACCAAAAACATGCGCTAGGGCGGCCGATAGAGGACAAACTCCCTCCCTGATGCAGTGACCTATCGTTTGCCTGCAGTTTTATGCCGTACCATCCCACGATACGCGTTTGAGGCCAGACTTGAATACACAAATCCACAAGTGAGAAGGGACTGGTTGATCCCACGTTTAAAGCTCTCCACTACTAATTAGGAGGTGCCGAGTTCAAAGCAGGGCGGTGTCAAGCAGCCACTAATGGGGCTTTGAGCAAGGCCCTTAACCCGAAATTATTTAGCTCACTCTTAAGCCACTCTGGATCTGGATAAGGGCGTCTGCTGACAAATACAAATGCAGAAACGCTCCACTTCACACGTTTACTTTCTCTAATATAGTATGCACACTCTCCGTTTTGGGCCATAGCACACGAACGTAAACAAAGACCTGAACTGACACTGGAGAGAGGAATTTTTACGACAGGAAGACGCGCGTGTGTGTGTGTATGTGTGTGTGTGTGTGTGTGAGAGAGAGGGAAAGAGAGGGATTTGTAAGCAAGACACACCAAGAGTGAGGCCGAGTCGTGTGGGTGGAAAAAGATATGAGAAAGAACGTTAAGAATGAGAATCTGCCAACTTTCTCCCACTAGACCGTCTTGGCAGATGGATCTGTGATTACCGAGTAAATCTGTGCGTGTGTGTGTGTGTGTGTGTGTGTGTGTGTGTGTGTGTGAGAGAGATGTAAGCGCGTCCTGCACACCTCTATGCATCCATAAACACCCACTTTCCCGTTCCCGGGTCTCACCTGAGGGGATGAAGACGATGTTAATGCCGAAGACGGTGTGCGTGAGCCAGGTGTAGAGCCCATAAAAGCCGGCCATCTTGAGCGAAGCGTCGAACACACCTCTGCAAGAGACGGAGAGCTGCTGAATGTTAGGGCAAACACGACGGCACACTTGACAAGGGCGAACAGCTGTGGCCCACATGGGCTTCCTCTCGAGCAAACACTGGAACGGTCACAGCGTGAATCACGACCGATTCCTCCACTGCGTTTCCCCTCAGCACCGCCGTTGCAGCTGCATCCTGAGCTCAACTTCGAAACGGAAAGCATGTGCAGTGCGCAACGCTACCGCCAGAACGTAAAGGAAACAAAAAGCAGCGTGCGAGTTCGCCTTTCTTAACAACAATACGGCTCTGACTGGGACGAGCACGGTGGCGCTCTCCTGCCCTCTGTTTGTGACACGAGATGTTGCAGCAGGAGCTTTTGGAACGCAGAAGCTGCACACGGGGGGCGGGGGTTTTGAACCCTGCACACTTTTAGGCGTCGGTTTTCTAAGGAGAGCCGTTAAGCAAAATGTTTGCATGCTGCTTGAAGGTTTAAAAAGTGTCTCCAAGCAATAAAAAAAATTGCTCGTTCTTTCAAGCCGGCTCATTCCCTCTTGGCTGCGTGCAGCCAGCGCGGTCAATAGTGCACGTTTGCGTTCTGGTTCGGAGGCGTGTGCGCTCGTAACTGAAGAACCTCGTGGAAGTTGAAGCCGCTGTGGCTCATGCTGTGCAATATCTGCAAACTTTTTTTTTTTCTTTGCTACCATGCGATAAACTTTTTAATCTGGTTATTCAGACCGGAGAAAATAAATACGAGTCGGACCGTGGGCGTGAAGAAAAAGATTTATTACCGTCTCAGAAATGTGACGCGTAGTTGCATCACGAACCGTTTAAACACACCGAGGCTGGAGTGTGGACAGCCAAAAGGATCATAACCTCAGCATCTAAGCTTTGACCTGTGCTGTGTGTGTGTGTGTGTGTGTGTGTGTGTGTGTGTGTGTGTGTACCTGATGGCCTCTTCCACAGACTGCCCGATGATGTTGGACGAAGGTCCAGGCTGGGACAGTGGGGTGAGGCTGATCACCCACTTGACCGGCTTGTAGTACTCACCGCTGGAGCTCAACAAGTAGAAGAGCGTAGTCAAGAATATTACCTACACACACACACACACACACACACAAACATGTTCCTGTGCATATAAGAAGACACATCATACACACGTAATCGAAATGTACCCCATAGGGATGATTACTTTTTTTTTCTGTGAGCAGCAAAAGGACGTCTTTTTCACTTAAAAAAGACATTTTGTTCATTTTGTTTGTTCAAGCAAGGCGGAAATTCCTTAGGCCACCCATGTTTGAGTCCCGGTGACCCAGGTTGGGGTCCGATGGGCTGGTGCCACCCTGATATAGAGTAGTATATCAAGCTAACACAACAGAAGTGGATAAAAGATGCTCCTCAGTGAAAGGTCATGTATTACCAGTGAGAGAGCGAAGTTGAGCAGTGCCGTGCCGCTGTGGAACAGGACAGTGAACAGGGTGGTGGTTGTGGAGATTAGCAGACCGACGTTTCGGCTCATCACAATCCACAGAGACTCCACGATCTAGACGCAGACGAAACTCGGCATGACACGGTAAATATGATATGATTCCATAGAGCCGAACGTACAGTGTACAGACAAATAAAAGACAAAGATTCTTACCGACAGCAGCGTCTCTATGTTGTCCTGTAGGAAGGACACTACGTCCTGCCAGTCCAGGATGTCTCCCAGCCAGCTGTGCTGCCTGTGCAGGTGCTGCTTCTGACCACGAAGACGTCCGCTGTACGTTACATTCTGCTTAAAGTAAATGTATTTTTTTACAAAGGAGGACTTTCTACAGACAGTCCCAAACCGAGCAAGCCTAGGGCGACAGCGGAAAGGAGAAAACCCTGACCGCGATAAGGAAGAAAAAGGCAAAATGATACAAGAACCTGTATCCTACCTTGACAAACCATGAGTGATAGAGTCGATCCCAGAGCTCCAGAACCTGTTTCTCTATGACCGCCGTGTTGTTCACCTTCTCGCCGAGCATCTTGTGAAGCTGTTCACTCATTCAGAGACACGCAGATTATTAAAAACCATGATTAACGTGTAACGTGGCTCAGGTACAGGTACAGCCTCTTGGTCCTGCCTTCCTTTTCAAAGCTCCTGAACCTTTGTACCTTTTGCGTTATCCATTCTCTCCCGTGCTGGTACACATTCGTGGCGGCAGAATTGAGGGCGTTCTGGACCACGCGGGCCTCTGGAAGCCAGCTAGGACGCACATCGACAGGAAAAGGTGAATTAGATACACCCGCTGATGATGTGAGTGGGCGTGTTCGTTCGAGCGACTTACTTGGCCCACTCGGGGTGGTTGGCCAGAGTCTCGTTGATCAGGTTGCTGGTGACTTCTATGATATGAGCACTCTCGTGGTGCACCTAAAAATGACCGACAGGACAGCACACGGCGCGAACGTGTTAGAAAAAAACATGGCTTAAAAAAAAAAAGTGTATGGCCAAAAGTATGCAGACACCTCTTCGAATTAGTGTCGTTTTACATAACTGTTAATTCAATTAAATAACTAAATGTCTCGTCCATAAAGGGAAATTAATAAAGTATTTGGTTGGACCTCATGCGCTCAGATAACCCAATTTCTGCCGTTTTCTAATTATTCAAACTGCATAACCCAAAAAAAAAAAAAAAAAGAGCTGGATTTTAGCGCCGAGCTGTCGCCGAAAGTGGCAAAATTAAACAGGGTTGCCAGTTCCTCATATTTCTTAAACTCATCTCCTTTTGGACTCAACCTGGCCGCTTATTTCACTCGCATGCCCTGGCAACCCTGGTACAGAAAGCAGCACGTGCGAAGCGGCCGCCGACGTTTTCGGTGAGGCTCTGAATCGCAGAAACGTTCCAGGAAGTCACGCTACGTTAAGTTCACGCCACGCCTTCGTGTGAGATCAGCGCCCGGTCGCAAAGCAGAGAACACTTTTTACCATCGCAGTGAGCAGGAGCGCCATAAGGAGCGTCCCTGTGACGAGGAGGAAAATGATGAAAATGCTGATAAGCTTGTCGAGCGATTTCTCCAACCAGATGATCATCTGGGACCAGATAAAACAGAGAAAGAATACGATCCGTTAAATTCCAGGTGGCGGAGCTTCTGAAACGTCTAGTGGGATGTGAACACAGAGAGAAACCTGCTTCCACCGCGCTATGAGTCAACGCAGGCCGAACCTGACAGCGCATTTCAATAATTTAGCAACAGCCCATCGATTTTACGATCGAGTTCCACGACCGAAGGTCACAGACACAGTCCAAGGACCCAGCAATGGGAGTGGAGAGGAGAGTTGAGCTCACAACCTTCTGATCAGACGACCATCAAAGCACGTTAACCTTCAGCTGGCCAAAATCAGAGCACAAAGCTTAATTACCTTATTGTACCTGGGTTGGTCTAAAGATGCGTAAAGCTTGGCGTCGGTTCTCCCGTGGACCAGGTTTCTCTGTGCTAAAAGTCCCTGTACGTGTCGCTCTAATCCTGAACTCGTGTCTAGTTTAGTCGTGCAGATAATTAGCTCAGCTTGCCTCGCACCATGGTTTATTAGAGGATGTTAGTGACCCTCTGCTTATCAGAGAACTTCGCCCTGTCCAATCTAAACGGAAAACAAATACAGACAACGAGCAGAAGGCGCCTACCGAGGCCTTAAGCGTGACCTTCGGTACCATCTGTTCCCTCCACCTCGGCCTCAGAGTACTATATCGGGCGCTGCAGGCTAGGGAATGCCATGCCGCCTGAGAGGGCTTACGTTTAAGATCGCCCAGTTCCTTCGTACCCGCTCGGGGCGTTTCACAAAAACAGTTAAAGCATCAGCAAGTGTAGGAGATGGTATTCAGGTTTATAAAGAAGCTTGTAAGGTCTATTATTTAGTCACATCCCATATAATCAGCACTCTGGGTTTCTCTCCATGCATATCACACACGTTCAAAAGCCAAATCCACCCAACACACACGGCAGCAGCTACGGAGGAACACTTAGAGGCCAAAGAGCAATGCAGCTGTGTGTTAAGATGGCAGGTAAAAAAAAAAAGGCAATTCAGGCTTTTCCAAATCACAGAAGCACAGCACATGGAAACGTAAGCTAGAGCCGAGCGTAAGCCTGCAGAACGAGCCGAGCCGAGAACAGAAAGATGGAGGGATGACAGTGAATGGGTTTTCTTTCTTTTTTTTCCTTTTCAAGCGTAAGTACAAGCTTCTAGCGAGTGCGCACACTGTCAAGCTATCTCTCGTCCTTTCTGTCATCTTTCGTTCCTTGTCTCTCTGCCACGCTCGCTAGCGCAAACCATTTACCTGCTTGTTAAGCCAATGCCAGAGCTTTGAGGAGGGAGACAGAGAGACAGAGTGTTATTAGAAACAACCAATAAAGAGTGCAGAAAAGCAGCAAACTTCAAAATGTGCCTTTTCAGGCGACAAGAGGGCAGGGCAAGTGGAACCGTGTGGACTGTACTGGAAATCAGGCTGCGTTTGGGGGACTGAAGGGAATCAAGTCCAGATCAAGGTTGTTGGGGTTTTTTTTTTTCATAAGATACATTGAATTCTTTACATATTTGATCCTAAATCGGCAACAAAAATGTCGCCCTTTTTTTTTTTCTCCTCTAAGAAAAGGTTAACGTTAGGCCAAGCATTCTAATTGAGCTCTATGGTAAAGGTCAGCCTCTAAATTTATCAAACGGAAATAGATCAGTTATTAAAAATAAGGCTTACACGATTTCAAACACACCTGTTAGCCATGTCTTCCACCATCACTCCTATTTCTTATTGGTTACAAGATTCTGAAGGCTCGGTTTAATGTTTTTTTTCCCTCTAATTATCTACCTATATATATATATATATATATATATATATATATATATATAAAAGTTTATTTATAAACTCTCCGTAAGTAAACGTGCTAAAAGGTATTACCTTGGTATCGACCCGTAGCAGAAACCGTGCAAGGCCTCTGATTGGTCCAGGCAGCAGAGCGTCCTGTCTATCTTTCATAAACTGCTCTAGCACCACCCACCATACCTCCAGGGTCCGTTCAGCAAACTTCTTCACCCCAAAATGCACCACCAGCCTTTTGACGACCCACACTAAGAGGAAAAACAGAACACCTGATTCAAACGCAGTTCTTCAGGTTATAAACTTCAGAAACGAAATAATATTATGGTGTAGGTCTTGTGGGACGCAAACACAGCCACGTACCAGCGAACGGGATGGGCAGCAGCTGCAGCATCCAAAGATTGAGCCAGATCTGCACGAGTACTATAGCCCACAGCAGGAGCACAAAGTAGATATCACTGGCCTTCCCTTTATGCACAAGAGCCTGGAACTCAGGGCGGGGTCGCACGGGGTTAGTGGAGGCATCATCCTGTAACTTTGTGGAGCCTGTCGAGTCTAGGCAAAGCCCAGCGGCATTTATTATAACGTACGGACGTAACGTCTGGAATTCAGCAAACCTTAAAGCACAGGTACGGTACGTTCCTACGTTACCTTCAGCTTGTGTTTTCACGTCACCCTCCTCTTTCTTCTCAGCCACGGGGCGGCTGTTGCTGCAGGCGATGGCCATGTAGAGAGTGCTGGCCGCAAAGGAAATGACCTGCCCGGGCAGCTCCCCTGGCAATAGTGAACGAACGGACACAGGCAATGCAAAATCGTCAGGTACAAAGCTGAGTATTCATTGCGCAATCTCATGAAATGCTCTTTTCCTTATTCTATTCATATCACAATCTGCATGACTGACTCTGTCGCTCTTTTTATTATTATTATTTACTGATTGATTCTATTGATTGTGAATCTCGGAGGGACTGTGGTTCCTCAAACCTCTGTAGCTTGTCTTTCAGATGTAAGGGTCAGACTTTAGCCTATTCAAAGTCTTTGCAGGCATTCTGTTTTCTTCTAGCACCACGCTTGGCGCGAAATATCTTCTAGACGGGACGCCGTACGAAATCTGACCTGGACAGCGCCCATTCCTACCGTTTGTCCTCACCTTTTCCCGGCACAGCTGCTTTCTCCTGTGAGCCCACGACCAGTAAAGCGACCGCCATTACAAAAACGGGCACTTGCCAAGATCCGGTGAGAGACACTGCAACAAGGGAAAAGAGAGGAAAGACTAGAGCATCACCTAGTGCACTACCTGCAAGGCGTACCTAATAAAGTGGCCAGTGGGTGTACATACAGTGGCAGTCTCGGCCGGTTAAAGCCCATGACAAACAACACAACGCAACCAAAAGCATGCCAGTCTTACCCATGTAGAAAATTAGGATTGTCCATACAGGCACCGCCATGGCACGCAGGAAGCCCTCCATGCCCGGGGTCCACTTAAAGGCCACAGCCAGCACGTAGCCCAGCACCAACGTGCCAACCTAGAACAGACAGGCGGTCTAGGTCAGGGTGACGTTAGCATGACTTGGTTAAGTGACAAGTCTCTCGAAGGGGTCGCCCCTTCCTGGACCAACCAGGAAACAAAGGCATGCTGGTGCAGAAGCTATTTGTTTAAAATGCAAAAGAAGCGAGGCGGAAGCTTCCTCACCAGCTATGGGCTCACAATGCTCACCACCTCATGCACGCTCATCCAAGCATCTCATGCTGCTGACTACCATGTTTACCATCCCAAATCGGCGGACCCCCTTAAAAAACCCACAGTCGCCACCACCCACCCACTCACTCACTCACTCACCCACAAGGCGTTGAAGCAGTCCAGAGCTTGGCATATGATGTGGCACAGGTGCTGGAGCACAGCCTGCATGCCTACCACGCTCCAGAACAGGTAGAGGAAGTACATGAGCGGTGCTCCTGCCCCGATCACCAGCAGGAGCTTGAGACGCTCCACAAGGAGCGCGCCCAGACTTTCCACCCCGTGGTTCACACACCTCACGGGCACCAGCAGAGTGCCTAGCAGGATGGGCGTGCCACTGGCTCGCAGCCCGCTCATCCACGACCTTCCCACTCGCGCCAGGGAGTGCTTAAAGGGGTGCAGGAAGGTCCCGCAGAGCACAGCCCAGAGCAGCGGCCTTAGGAACGCCTCCAGGATGAAGTAAACCAGCACAGCCGCGCCGCAACAGATCGCCACGAAGATCATGGCGCCCGTGTTGTAGAAGGCCTGCTTGATGTTCTTGTCGAACTTTAAAGACGGCTGCTGACCTAGCAACTGCCCGACCATATCGACCGCGGGATGGACTGTGTCCCCGAACCACACACGAGGACGGGAGGCCGGAGTGGCCGGATCCCTGTCCAGATCCGGAGCCTCCTTCTCGGCCATGTTATCTGCGCACCTCCTGCCTTCTAACCAACCTACACGCTAAATAAGGAATTGCGAACGCAGGAAAAGCGTGACGTGACGTGCGAGTGCCGGGGATGCTGGGAAATGTAGTGTCACGCTATTAGCGTCTGACCAATCCGTGTAACTTTAACACGAGGGCAGTATTGTAATTCTAACTGGCATAGGATTTGACTTTCGTATTAATAGCAAATACTGACGTTCCTGTGTCAAGAATAAAAAACTAAACAAATCCAAAGACAACCTCAACGGTGTGTTTTGGACCATTAGCCATGATTTGGCTAAAACAACCAAACCAACTTGGACCAACACGGAACAAGGAACTCGTGCGTGGTCTTGGTTTTTAATCCTAATTTAGCCTGCCTGCCTACATAAATTATTTAAAAAAGGAAAAATAAACACTTAAACAACCAGCTCTTTAACATTTTCCACATGTTTTATAACTGCAGCCTAATCTGCATTCTGCCTCTGATGAACTTAGACAATCAGTTTAAAAAGATCGGCTAATTTGCATAATAATACGACAGAACGATGTCAGGTGTCTATTCGGAGCAAATTTAACATAATTAGCCCAAGTCTGACCGTCCGCTGGGCTAAGTGCGCTCCTTTTCCTCTTCTTTTGCTTTTATCGGTAGAGAAATTCTTCTTGTTGCTGTGTCCAGTTATAATACAAATGAGTCTTAATTAAAACCCCCACATGAAATTTTCTGAGCAGCGTAAAAACGTTCCGGAGAGGTCAGGCCACGTGGAAAGGTCAGAGCTTATCAAACGAATCGAGAGCATACAGCACACAGACCCATGTAACAAACGCTTTCCTGTGCTTAGGACTTTATTTGGCAGGGTAAGTGAAAGATTTGCGCCGAGTATAGTAGCGCAGCAAAGGCTTAGACTAGCTGTAAAGGATGCATGGTGCTCAGAAAGCACAGAGAGCACTGAAAACTGATGTGCCCGTCCTGCTCGTATCACCTGTGCCACTGGTTAAACAGGTATCTCGTGATACTGAAGCAAAACTCGTGTGTTTGTGTGTTGCGTGCATGCTTCAGTTATTCAGCCATGTCATATGTGTAGAAAGTTTAGTTTAGTTCCAAGTTATACAGTGTGTGTTGAAATTAGAAACGGTCCACAGCGATGGATTGGCTTTTTCACATACACACACCCCCTAGCGGTAATGAAAGTGAACATCACTTAGGTTGAGATGCTACTTGCTATCTAATCTAGGTTCAGTCTACGCAGGTAAAAGTGACCCAAATCCAGTAGCTACTACGAGTTTTTAGGGGTTTATTCGTATTCTTTTTTTAACGTACCCTGTAGAAAACGTTCAGCTTTTCTATAACAACCTGTAAATGGCACTCGTAACAGTACGTGCCTGTCCTATTGTACGTAGTACCCTTTTGTTTGTCCCTTCCCTACACGAACCTATAACTACACTGCTCACAAAAATGAGGGGATATTTCAAACGAACATGAAGAGGATCCCACAAGAACTGCTGGACGATCCGATCCTGTCCATGGCCCATCGCTGGCGCTGTGTTTTGGCCCTCTCGGGTGACCCTACACCCTACTGAGCACAGTGTGGGGGCACCCTGGTGCAGTTTGACCTGCTTCTGCTCACCCCTATGAATATCTCACTCGTTACTCAATCACAGTAACGGAGTTACGAATTTTCATTTCCTATTCTCATGGTCTTGTTTAATGAAATACAATCAAATGTAATTCATTTTGAAGCGTCCCCTCATTTTTGTGAGCTGCGTATTATAGCGCCGATAAGAACCCTAACCGTTCACACTGTATAAGGGAGGAATCGGATCACTGGTACCTGCAGTGTGACCACGAGTGGGAGTTTAAGTCAGTTACATGCGGCTGTGTTTCGCTAGATGTCGCCTCTATGGCCTTTGAACAGCTTAATATACTCTTAAATGGCTGGAATTAACGCAGCGTTCTGATCCGCTCCAGCTAAAGTCTAGCTTACAGATCAAATTCACAGGAAAAGTCGCTCAGTTCGCGATGATGCTCTCTTGTTGCCGCTTGCCTCGTCGCCGTGGCGACTCCTCCGCGCTTACGGGGTACCCATGAGCAGGTAGAAGGTGAGGGCGACGATGAGCAGGAGGCAGAACGGGGACGAAAACGTCTGGTAGGCGGTGGCAGGCATGAAAACGTCCTCATATTTATAAATGCTGATCATGAAATCGGACACTGGCGGGTTGTCGATGTCGTGCCTCGTGATAGAACCTGGAACAGAGGGAAGGTTATGAACGGCGACACGCGGCTTGTGGATGTCTTAAGACTACACGGACAGCGAAGACACGCATACCCTGTATCGCAGGTCCCCAGGCAAACAGGTAGTACCAGCTGAGATGCAGATCCACCAGGGTTTCCTCCCGTGGGACGTGGAGCGGGCGCTTGAAGCGGCACGTCACCCGGTTGTTCTCAAAGACGCCCTCTTCGTCCCGCGCCGGGTTTCGTTTGATCTCTTTAGCCCACTGGCCCACGTTGTAGAAATGATGGATCCTGACCCGCCCGTTGTCGTCGTGGACGCAGCCCATGACATCATCGCCCCCCTGTAACGCAAACGTGCAGTGTTTGGGGTCACCGTGTCATTGCCAAGACGACAATCGATACGGGCTTCACCGTGAGTGGGCGATTTTTGCCTTACAAAAAAAAATGTATGTAATAAAAGGGGCACCCCTGGTCTGGGTCACATATCACAGACCCAGGCCCCATTACCCGAGACTGCTGGTCAAGCGAAGCCTTAGAACATTTTGTGACCCACTTTCTGATTTTCTCTAGTAGTTACCATTTTCTTGTCAGAAGAAAAGCCAACAGCGACCCAGCCGTCTGTGTCGGCGCTCATCTCGAACTCCACGTCCGTACCGATACGCCTGTAACTCAGAAAATAGTCGCAGGTCTCCGCATCGCAGCCTGGCTTCCCGTACCTACACAGAACCACGAACAAAATACAGCAGATACACAGCACCGGTCTTTCACGGGTTTAATAAAACATGTCATTACAACAGCTAGTGTATCTGACGATAAGAACAGTAAGCTGTAAACGCTGCACATACCTGTACTGATATAACGAACACAATGCCATAATCTCACCTTATGCAGCCCTTGGTTACTCCACAATCGCTGACTTTGATGCGGGCAAAAGGATCAACAGGAGGTGCAGTCGGGAAAGGATAGCCTGCGCGACACAAAGCAAAGACCAAACAGTCCTAAGTAAAGCTCTGAACACTCACAGTTGTACAGGGAATATTTGTAAGACATCACCAATAGATATTCTAATCAGTTTAATTGAATGAATAAATGAAGGGCGGGGCTATGAGCAGGTTCGAGGTGCTGACCGAGGTGCTGATTGGCTGATTCCCTTCGAAAATCAGACCGATAAGCTATAAAGGGTATATAAAGGGAGCAAAATCGCACGCTACGTACTAAACTAAAAACTGCTGGCTGTACTAATGAACAAGGATCTTGTGAGAGAATCGGCTTTGTTATGTGCTAACACTAAAGTAAGGCTGTAGCCAATAGAAGGCCTGTGATAGCGCGAGTCCTTTTCACTGGCCATTTTACGAAGAAGAAACGCGTCAAAAGAAATTGAACACAAAACACTACTATTTCGCCCTACACCGTATTTTCTGCCTAGCGTGGTTTTACCTTCATCCGAAAGATATCTGGACTCGAGAAATTCCGAGGCGAATGTACTGTAGGAGTCTTTGTGATGCTCGTTGTGCCCCGGCTCTCCGTGCTTTCCGTGGCCGCTCCGCAGTGCGTTGTCGTCGGTAGGACTGCCCGAGACTGGCCGCCACAGGCTCGGCTCCAGCAGCAGTAGCAGAGAAAGCTGCACCAGAAACATCACCGCAGAGGAGGACTTATTTAACAAAACCAAAAAGAAAGGCGGCATATAATCGTTAGGCGTCTCATTACAGTGCCTAATATTATTCAGGCTGTCACAAACGAATTAAACCGTCGTTTGGAAAGGAAATTCGGTTAAATCGGAACGGTTTTCCATCCTCACAAACCGAGAACGGTGTTTGAGGGAGGGGGGGGTTGATAGGCTGGCCACTTAATAATGGATGAGACCGTACCAATCTGCTCACTAAAAAGGGATTACTAACACGGTCGGGTGATGCTTTGGATTAGCACGCTAAATCCTGTTGGGGATATGACCGAATTCATCCGTTATCCACACTACATGGTCGGCCACGCATTAAAAACTGCACTGCTATAAATGGCTGTTTGGCTACACAATAAAGTAATTAATCTAAACCCCCCTGCCTCTCTTCGTCTACGTATCTACGTCCCATATAAAAGCAAAGAATGGCAATAAAGGAGCCCAAAACAGAGGTAACTCTGTGTGAGGTGATTTTGGGTAACTATAACTACGAGGTAACATTTATTTAATGAATTCAGTACGATCTTTTGTTACTATACCTCACAGTGGCACCTCTTCCCATAGGTTACAATCTATATATATTAAAAAACCCACCGATTTCGAGCTCTTGTTTGTTCAGTGAAATAAAGGCGAGTATTCATTGCCTCACGTTGTGTTGGCGGTAAAATTGGGCGTTTTCTCATAGAGTTGTACTCACTTTGTAATGCAAAGTGTGATAACTGTGTAACAATAAATAACTATTAGAAGAAAAATGATAAATCGTTCCTTAATTGATCAAGAAATGAATTGATTAGTCAAATCATTCATTCATTCGTTCGTTTTCATACTCTCCAATTCAGGCTCGAGGACCAACCACTAGATGGCAGTGTTGCTTCAGAATTCCCTGTGCAAACGGCACTCCTGTGTTTAGCGTGCATTGTTATACCTACCAAAAAGTTGGTAGTTGTACCGACTTGCTGGATCAGAGATGGGTTTCCTGTGGGAACGGCTGCTTCCAGGAGAAGATATTACACTGGGCCCCTAAAAAGAGGTCACCGCCGCCCCACAGCGAGAAGGTCCCGGGTGCAGTCCCAGGGTGGGGCGGCCTGGGTCCTCCCCGTTTCTGCGTGGGTTTGCTCCGGTTTCCTCCCACAGTCCACACAGTCCAGTGACATGCATGGTTAATTGGCGTCTCTAAACTGGCCCTCGTTGTGTGACTGTGTGCGTGCCCCGTCTAGGGTGGGCACCGGCTGGCCCGTGAATCCCTGTGGATGAAGCGGAAGATAGTAGCCGGACGGAAAACTTCTAACCAAAGGTAAGACGAGTCCAAAGCGCAGTACAGTTAGCTTTAACCCGATTGCTTCAAAAAACGTCTCTAAATATATTCAACAGGACTAAAATACGCATCAGCAGCCACCCAAAAACCTCTCCCCTTCTCCCTCTTCAACCTCAGCCGAGACGCAGCCTCTCGTTCTCGCTAATTAACCATTGCTAAGCGCGGCTATTAAAGTCTACTTTAACTCTGACCGGCCCTAATAACCTCTATTCCTATCACCATCCACCCACACACATCTAATAGCTGTACCCAATTACTGCCAGAGCGCCAGGGGAGAAGGAACCACGCGATCTGCTAATGCAGTAATGAAGAACCTACGGCATACCTGGCTTATCTTCAAAACCTCACTCTTACACACTGTCACATACTGCGGCTAAATGTCAGCGGTGGTTCTGCTGGGACCATGTGTGTGTGTGTGTGTGTGTGTGGGGCACAGAGGCATTGGCTGGAGGTCCGGTTAAGTGTGAGAACATTATTTTTGTTTTGTTTTACTATATGTTTGAGACCCTTCCACGGAGTGCTGCGATACATTAGGCTCTTTTACACACACACACACACACACACACACACACACACACATTTAAATAGCTACATTTGGGAGGTCCTTCCATTGACTACATATTACTGTGTCTAATTTATGTTAATTCACCGACTCACTGTCCATAAACTAAATCCAGTTCAGGGTTGCAGACAGTTGACCCCTAACCAGCAGCAGAGGGTGCAGGGCAGGGTTAGGTCCTGGCCTTTGGTCCTGACACACACACACGCCTGTCTTACCATCTTTACGGGGACCTCCCATTGACATAACCCGACACCTATACCCAACCGGAACCTTAACCTCGGTAACCTGAAGCCTCGGTAACTTTTTGACGCTCTGCTTTTCAAATTTCACTTGCAGGTTCTGTAAAAAAAAAAAGTTTTTCCTCGTGGGGACCAACCCAATGTCCCTCCAGGGTAAAAATGTCAGCTCTTTTGGTCCCTGTGGGGACATTACAATGGTCTATAGACATGACAGCATGGCATCAAATGAACTCGATTGTTCGCCAGAATGTACATCAGTTAAAATTCATCTTCAGTGCGTCCACGTGCCAGCAAATGAAGTTAAGGTCCTAACAGAGGCGTCTCGATTGGAGACATTCTGTGATCGTTCCCACCCACCCACGCACACACACACACACACACACACACACACACACACAGGTGTGGTAAGAAGAGACACTGATTTGTCCGTTGGACCTGCTCAAAAGTAAACCTTTCAGACGTACAAAATGCCTGTCAAAAGTCACTGCAACAAAGCAAGCAGTGCCGGGATGCCCCATCACTCACAATCTACAATTACATGCACACACACTTTCCAGGACACACACACACACACACACACACACACACACACACACACACACACACACACACACACACACA
The DNA here is from genome assembly GCA_034779995.1 of Parotocinclus haroldoi. Classification (NCBI taxonomy): domain Eukaryota; kingdom Metazoa; phylum Chordata; class Actinopteri; order Siluriformes; family Loricariidae; genus Parotocinclus; species Parotocinclus haroldoi. The sequence continues at coordinate 1,024 of JAUZST010030598.1, read as the reverse complement.
TGTGCAGGAATCGATTGACATGTGTATTGCTCACCATGGACAGGTCTGGCCTAATCTCCCGCTCTCCCCAGGAGTCCCTGTTCTCCCAATGTGCCCATTAGGGCCGAACGCCTTGTATTAGCCCATTAATCTGCTGACGATGGGGCACGTTAGGTTCCTTCCCCCCTCTGTCCCCGGGGGGAAGGTGTTGCGTTGATGGATTGTGCCCATGCATGGTTCATGTGAGCGACGTTAATCTCTTTGTTTGACCAGAATAATAAAAATTCCGTCCTGACTGCCGTGACTGCTGTTATTCAACAAAATCCACACCCTAGGAATCGCAAATCTTCTTAACTGAGCGGACTTACAAATTCTCGATGGACATGATTTTTCTTTTTAGAATCGTGGCTCCTCTGGGATATCAGAAGTTTTCGAATGACTGCGTGGAATAATAATAATAATACTAATAATAATTCAGGATGTCGGGGAATTGCAAAGCAGCGTTCTTCGATGGGCGTCATACTTTTTATGCCTAAATAAACAACTGCCTGGCCAGCTACGTAAACGTCCCTTATTTACCCTGCTCGTGCTAATGCAGGTGTACTCGGCTAATCTGGCAGCTTCAACAACAGCTCTCGGGAACACAAACACCCATGGCTTTCCGATCAATAGCGCCATTAAACACGAATTAGTGCTAACTTGATCAAACACCGTGCCTTAGTGCCAGTCTCTGCCAATTACCATGGTAACAGCGAGAGGCCCTTCAAACCGGCACAAGGAGCCACTCGATCCACGGCGTGAGACGGCAATCGCTCTCTACAGCCCGCAGCAAGAGCAAAAGACGAGAGAGAGAGAGAGAGAGAAAGAGAGAGAGAGACAGGGGGAGAGAGAGAGAGACAGAGAGAGACAGGGGGAGAGAGAGAGAGAGAGAGAGAGAGAGACAGAGAGAGAGAGAGAGAGACAGAAAGAGAGAGAGAGAGAGACAGAGAGAGAGAGAGAGACAGAGAGAGAGACAGAGAGAGAGAGAGACAGAGAGAGAGAGAGA
>JAUZST010030587.1:0-29278 GCA_034779995.1 Parotocinclus haroldoi | reverse complement strand
TGGTATTGTATTACATAACAATTCCTGTGACTACTCTGATACTAGTGACTACTAAATATTAAGCTTGTGGTAGCAAAACAGTGTCTAAATTGTTGTATTTCCAATTTACGGGTATTAAATATAAACTTATGTGTGTCATCACAAATTACCCATGGGTAACATTTAGGCTTATGAGTTTGCATATCTCAGTGTCAATGTTAAGAATCAGTTACAGTGAATACATTTGCGGATTTTCGATTTTTGTATGTGCAATTACACACATGTAACATTCATTATACAAAATACGAAGTCTTTGCATTCATCTTCTGTAACTGCCTGTAGAACCCAAATGCATAAACACAAACCTCATGTTTCAGTTCAAACAGAAGATAAATGCCATGGAGATGCTATTGTCAGGAAGTGGTATTTAAAAGGTATTCTGGTATAAATGGTCCCATGAGCATTGCAAATTGCTCTATAAATCCAATTTAATCCTAGTCATTTTTAGTGAGCACCACAAATGTCAGAGCTTCACCATAGAGTGCTTAGGGACCAGGAGATTTAAGGAAGCTCTATGACCTAACATTGTGTCATCTAATCCCTTCTTGATTCCAGCATGTAAATATTAAATTTCCTACTACAAAATGCTGTACGCTGACATTAAAATGTCTATTCTAAATTAATCCAGGACTGACGAATAAGTTAGTACGAATCAGCATGCTACACTGACCAAGAGTTGCATAACTGAAAAACACCATTCACATCTATTTAATAATTTGCAATCAAACATATTTTCAGGCACTGTTAAAAAATAACAAAAAAAATAAAAAATAAATAATCCTGTAATTACACAATTGAATCATCCATACAATCACAAGACATCTCAATGAGCCTTATTGTGTTTTTACAAATAGTTTAACAACCATAAAAATAGGAATGCGCTGTTAGTAAATTACAATCTGGTCCAAGAAGTTATTGTTACTATTAAATTATCAAGCATCTTTATAATTCTTGATTAATTCAAATTCCTTAAATGGCTATTGTATTCATAGCACATGGTCTATGCAAAAAAAAAAAATTACAATTCACAAGGGACACCAGTGAATCTGGTATATTCATGTTATGAAAATAAAAGAATGTGTAATTCTGCAAAGCACAGTGCAGTTTATAAACTCCTGAGTGACCTGAGACCTGAGTAATCAGCATGTTTTCAGCATGACTCAGGGGTTCATATTGTTTTGCCTAATTCTGTTACTACCAACTTTATATCACAGCAAATACTGAAGATTCATCAGGCCAGTCAATGTTTTCCTTCTACTGTCCAATTATGGTGAGCCTGTGTGAATTTGTAGCCTCACGCGTCTGTTCTTATCTCTTAGGAGTGACACCTGGTGTGGCCTTCTGCTGATTCATGCTTCTCATGTTCAATGCTGGAGTTTTAGAGATACATTTAGAGATGCTCTGTACATCCTATAGGAGGACTTCATACTGTTCCATCTTCCTAAAGTTTCCACAGTCTGCTAACCATGCTTTTGGTATGTTCCAAATGCCTCTGTTGTCTATGTTTGACCAGCTTTAAAACACCCTATGGCTCTCCAAGCTTTGCATTCAGGCAAATTGTGTTGCAGAGGCATAGCAAGTGCTGGGGAATTGCAGGATGTGATTGTGAATGTTCAGATACTACGGCACTTTCAGCTTTTTACATATTGCATTTTTACCAATTAAATAAAAGTTGCTTTTGCATCTCATTTGCATTATAGAACAACTTTTTTTGACTTCATAATGTAATGTACTTTGTATTACAAAGTAACCCTTCTCATAAATTCACAAATTATTCTGCCTCCATGTCATCAAGATCCCCTATTAAAAGAATAAGCTCAAAACAAGCTGATTACTTGCTTTTTCTTTAAATTTGATCAAAATAAATCATAAATAGACATGATTGCTGAAGGGCATGTCTGGATTTCCATTTTGTCAAGAGATGAATTTTTTTTCTTAATACGCAATCAAAGGCCATCTGCATGCAAATTGGCTAATAAATCTAATCTGGCCCATTTCAATAAGCTTTACCAGAGCAATCTTTATTAGATCGTGCCACATCTGCCCTGCCATCTCACATAACAAACTGGTGCTGTTATATTTGGTTTTCATTTAATCATGGAGATTTGATTTACTCCCTTAAAGCAATTACACTCAAATTTTTCAAAACTAGCTTGTTTATCATTTAAATAAACAAAAGCTTTGCATAAAAAAACCCTGTCCATCCACAGCTCTAGTTATTCGCAAACAGTTTACAGTAACCCTTTAATATGTGTTGGGTTTTCCATGTTTCCATGAAAAAAAGTCCATCATAAGTGCTTGATGAACTTCTTTGAATACCTTTTGACATGCAGAACAGGGATGCCTATGAAACAGTAATCCAAGTACTGCTAAGTACCATTATATAAAACTTCATGCAGTGGTTATTAAAAAAGGTTTTTTGCATTAATATCAGTTTTGAAGTGATGACAACATAGTGCTTCATGGTCCAATAAAAGCTCCTTCATATAATTGGACTGTATTCTTCGCTGAGGTAAATAAAACATATTACACTGCTCACAAAACTTAGGTGATCTTTCATTGTGGGATATTTTATTTTGAAGTATCCCCTAATTCATATGAGCAGTATATATTAAATGTACAATATAATATATATACTTAAAATAATTATAGCCAATTTACAACTCTACAACATCCCACTCCTGAATTTCTGAGGCAGGCAGTCTTCTACTCTTGCCACCTTGAGCTGGTATGATTGTATTAAACACAGAAGTGTTACTGCAGTTTTACCTGACTGGCCACTTTATTAGAGACATTCACATTATAGCTTCACCTTCCAAATGTTAAGTCAGAGACAGTAACTAATTTGTTGCTGAACCGTTTGTGTTAATCATCCTCTAATCCTTCATCTGTGCTCACAGGAAACTGCCTACAAGATGCTGGTGGCTGGATATTTTTGGCTGGTGAACTAATTTTAGTCCAACAGTGCAACTTATGCTTTATTTAAGCAGAATACTAATTGAACATTACATAATGCACATTTGCACATTTGCACACTGTACAATATATTCAATAATTACATAAATATACGAATTATAAGGAATAATCTATACTTATACATTTCCTGTTTGCCCCCCCACACACACACACACACTCACACTCACACACACACACACACACACACACACACGCACACACACACACACACACAGACAAACACACACAAATGCACCCCGATTGGCCATAACATTAAACCACTGGCAGGTGAAGCAAATAACATTGACAGTATGCTCTGGGCAATGTTCTGCTGGGACACTTTGGCTCCTGGCATGCATGTGAATGTTACTTTGACACGTACCACCTACTTAAACATTGTTGCAGACCAAAACACTTTTTGTGCCCCTCCAACAGTATTTCCTAATGGCAGCTACGTCTTCCCACAGGATGCCCTGCCAAGGCTACAAAATTGATTCAAGAATGGTTTTAAAAACAAAACAAAGACTTCAAGTTGGCCTTGAACCATGGAGTACCCACCACACAACTTACAAAACATGAAGGATCTGTTGTTAATATCTCGGTGACAGATATGACACAACAAAGAGAGCCCATGTGGAGTCCATGCATTAAAGGTATGTCTGTCTGTTTGTCTATATGTCTATATATAGCTACATTGCTCACAAAATGTAAGATATTTCCAAATGAAGACCAGTCTAAGCATTTGTTTCCTGCCTCGTGAAGCATGTTGTTGAATAGATGTGCACGGTAGGGTTTTGCATTATCATCCATAAAAATAAAGTTTTTAACTGCTCCGGCATAGGGTACCATTATAGGGTACAGGACCTCATCCTGGTATCCTACAGCAATCATCTATCGATATCCGATGACTTGGATCTTGGTACGACCACTGATGGTCCAAACCATGATTCCACCAATATCGAAGGAGTCCCTTTCTTGCATGGAATTCTCCCATGTTATTCACACCATATCAGTTCATAGTCAGTCTGCAAACTAAACCATGACTCATCAGAGAAGAGAACTGTTGACCACTCATCATCAGCCCATATATATATATATGCATGTCAGAATGAGAATCATGAGGTCGAAGGAACTGCCCAAGGAGCTCAGAGACAGAATCGTGGGAGAAGATCCTTGGTGAGAGGGATAAAGAAGAACGCAAAGATCACTGTGGCTGAGCTACAGAGATGCAGTAGGGAGATGGGAGAAAGTTCCACAAAGTTGAGCCAGTTGGGGCTTTATGGCAGAGTTGCTCGACGGAAGCCTCTCCTCAGTGCAAGACATATGAAAGCCCGCACAGAGTTTGCCAAAAAACACACGAAAGACTCCCAGACTATGAAAAGTAATTATTTGGTCTGATGAGACAAATATTGAACTTTTTAGCGTTGCTTTAGCGGTGCTTCTAATAAATACTGAGTGGGTCTGAATATTTATGACCATGTGAATGACCATTTCAATTTTAGTTTTTTAATAAATTAGCAAAAATTTTCTACATTCTGAGTGTACATTAATGAGAAATAAAATTAACTTTTTGGATTTTAGCAAATGGCTGCAATGAAACAAAGAGTGATAAATTCAAAGGGGTCTGAATACTTTCCGTACCCACTGTACCTACATCAGATGTTGGCCTTTATATTTAATATATCTGTGTAATATATCTAATTACACAGTTTTCAGGAGATCTAGGGTTGCAGCTTGAGTGGAGCCAAAGTGGAAGAACATCTTAATGTATGTGCTGGAACTGGTTCCGGAAACAGAGCTCAAAGAGAAATGATAATAGGTAACTAGTGGTCATTTTTGCAAGTGAAGCACAAAAGTAGAAGACAGTCTCTCTTAAAGAAAGTATATAGTTGTATATATATATTGTATATACACTGTATATAGATAGAAAAACAACTGCATGGTGTATTAATTGTATACTGTCTTAGTTTTACTTTAATTTACTTTACAGTGGAACCTAATGACCACAATCCGTTCCGAAAAGGTGGTTGCTATCCGAAATGTTCACTGTCCGAAACAATTTTCCCCAAAAGAAATAAAGGAAATGGAAATAATTGGTTCTCAGCCCCTGTTGACTCGCTAATATATGAAAGTTACAGGTTATATAGGAATGTTTTTTATAATACAGTACAAATGGAGTTAAATAAATATAAATACATTAAAGAAAGCATTTAAACATATTAAACTATTTAGTAAACATAAGAAAACTTATCGTTTTGACTGAGATGTGATGGCATGACTGGATGGAGGTGTGGGGTGGAATTACTGCTTGAGGGCCATATTATTAAAATAAAGCACAAAAATCACTAAATAAGAAGGATGCGTAAAGATAAAGATAACAAATGACCGATCGTAACTGGATTGACTCGTTCCTATTGAACGGGAGTTCAGAATCACAAAGTCCATACCTTCAAAACTTTGGATATATCAATTCATTTATTACAGCAGCAGATTATCCATGAATCAGCAGCAATAGTGGATATCGAGTATTATTTTAGACATTTAAACCTCCTGTTTTCATATACTAGGGTGACCAGACGTCCTCTTTTTCCCGGACATATATTCTACTTTTGAGATCTAAAAAATCGTCCGGGATTTTCGACTGCCTCAAACATAATACATGCACAGTGCATGTTTCTCTGTTTCTCTGTATCGCAAATGAATTGCCCTTCTCCTCAAATCTATCTACTTTGCATTGTGTGTGTGAAGAAGAAAGCGTGGGCTTGCCAGTCTACCCCCGAGTGTTTACAAGCGAAAGCACGTGTGTCCATCGGTTCTACGGCAATGCCGAAACGAAAGTGTACGTTTACAGAGGAGTTAAAGAAAAAATTCCCGTGCTTTCGCCAGGGTTGTAATCCGTATGGGGCAGAGTGCCTTTTAAAAATGTCAGTGTATGTTTTTGTTGGTGTAAATATGTTTTGGTTAGTGTACTATGTTGTTTTGTCACCCTACATAAACACACTCCAATAGCATTCATACCAACATGATACAGTCAAAATACTGTTGACTTCCTCGTCGACCACTTCTCCTCCTTACCTGGTACCTCAGAGTCCCCTTTAAACCTTTCAGCGCCCCACGTAGTGAAAGATCATAAATGCAGCAAAACATAAATGGCTCATAGAGTAACTGTGTCTCGAGTGTAGGTGACATAGCTGTACTCTATCTGAAATTGTGTTTGCTATCCAGGGCAAATTTTTAGCAAACGTTTTGGTCGTTATCCGAATTGTTCGCTATCGAAAGTGTTCGCTAACCCAGGTTCCATTGTATATGACAGTGTAATCAAATAGTTACAGTAGCAGCATGGTGCATTGGAATGTTCAGGCATTCTGACACCATAATATTGCAGTGATTCAGTGTACTGAAATCGGCTTCTTGTGGAACCAATTTCATGTGGTGAGAGGAGTTGCATTGTTTCTCAGAAATTGGTGGTGTGTTATGGCGCATCTTTTAAAAAAGACTGTGGATTTTTTATTGGGGTAGTCCTCAGAGGACCTCTCTGGATAATTCTAATGTGGATGGTGATCCTAATAAAGGGATCATCATGGAAGGATGCCTGTTAAAGAGGGCTGGAAATACCTTAAAAACATGGTTTTGTATACAGGTATGTAAAAAAAACCCACATTTACACATAAATTATGTTTAATCTCTCGATAATGATTAATTACAATTGTTTCAGTTTTTTTTGCTGTTTTACTGGTTATGTGGTACCAGGTACAAAATAACCAGCTACAGTACCTGAAGAGGTCCGAGATTAGCTACACACTACAGGAAATGTTATAATGAAAAAAATGGCAATTCTGTCTGTGAATAACTATAACTTTCTTTTAATCAGACCAAGCCCAGAGCAGTGATGGAGGACTGGAGGGCTTCTGTGCACGGTCCACCATTTCAGTACCATTCAGCACAAATTTGGTGTTATTGTGGTCTTGCTCACATTATAAATAACTAGAATGAGAAATGCTTTTATTCATAAATCATAAATTCCCACAGCCCAATTCCCTGTTTGTGTTTGTAGGAGTTACATGTTGGCTAATTCTGAGTGGACCAGACTGGCCTAAACCAGAGTCATTGGAAACATTGAGCCATTGGGACTCAGAGGTAACCAATTTGGTTCTTTTTCCTTTAAACCAGAAGAAGCATTTAAATCAGAAGCACAAATAACACCAGTTTCTTAATAGCAATGAAGCCACTGGGAAAAACTAGCAGAGCCTGGAACTCAATGTACATTTCATGCCATGGAAACATGGATATAAATGTAACACATAATATCTGATAATATCTAATTATAATATCTGTTAGATATCATTCATTGACGGTTATTATATGATGTGTGCATATGTAGATGATCTGAGAGTTGGTCCACGGAATCGAGCTGCCATGCAACAGTCTGTTCAAACCCATAGAAACATACATAAGTTTTAAAGAGAAAGCTAATTGACACTAATTGTTGAAGCTTTGTAGGTGTAGCTGTTACTCAACAGTCTCTTCTTTTCAATGCATTATGACACTTTCAATGGGAGACACGTCTGGACTGTAGGCAGGACCTACCTGCACTCTGCACTTCGAAGCCACACTGTTGTAACATGTACAGAATGTGGCTTGGCATTGTCTTGCTGAAATAAGCAGGGACGTCCTTGAAAAAGACGTTGCTTGGATGGCAGCATATGTTGCTCCAAAACCTGTATGTACCTTTCAGCATAAATTGTGCCTTAACAGTTAATAATAATAATAATAATAATAATAATAGGTTTCACTTCTATAGTGCCTTTTACAGAACCCAAGGTCGCTTTACAGGATATAGTTTACATTTACAAGAAAGTATTACACACTACCAGAAGTGGTAGAAGAGGAAAAGTAAAGCGAGTACAAATGAGTCTTTAATACAGTTTTAAACTCAGAGAGAGAAGTAGTGGAGCGAAGAGAGAAAGGAAGAGAGTTTCAGATCAAAGGGGCGGCAACATTGAACGAGCAACCCCCCATAGTGTTCAGTCTGAACTTGGGAACCACCAGGAGTCTGGCATCGGATAATCTCAAGCTGGGACTATAGAATTTAAAAAGGACAGATAGAAAAGTGGAAAAATGAAGATCTGGACAGAGATTTAATGTGTAGTTCAAAGCATAGTAGGAGGTCAGTTAAAACACCAAGATTGCGAACGTTGATTTAAGGTGAAATTGAGACAATTTATGGAAACAGACTTAAAAAGAGAGTTGACAGTAGCCTTAGAACCATTAATAATAAACTTAGTTTTCTGAGTATGCAGCAGAAGAAAGTGCGCCTTAAGCAACGAGTTAAATTCAGTAAGGCAGCTGGTGAGGTCACTGGGAGGAAAAGGAGCTGACGGTTTAAAACTAATAAGATATATCTGAGTGTCATCGGCGTAGCAATGAAAATTTAATTTGAACCTGCGAAAGATATTGCAGATAGGGTGCATATAGATGATAAAAAGGAGAGGACCAAGGACGGAACCCCGTGGTTCACCATGCTTAATAGACACTGTTTCTGATATGTCCTATGTCATAGTGACATGAACTGATGTCTATAAGTCAGACTGAAACCAAGAAAGTGAGAGATCAACCTCAGAAAGTCGAGTTAGGAGAAGGCTGTGATTGACTGTGTCAAATGCAGGAGTAAGGTCCAGGCGTAACAGAACGGAAGCACAGCCAGACTCAGTAGCCAGAAAAAGATAATTTAAAACATGCAGAAGAGCAGTCTCTGCTGTGTTGAGAATAGAAGCCAGATTGAAAGTTTTCAAATCAAAGTTCATTCGAGTGCATGAAATCATGAAGCTGGGAGGACACAACCTTTTTCAGAACTTTGGAAATGGGAGGTTTGCAATCGGCCTAAAATTACTCAGAACGGATTTATCCAATTCAGTTTTTTAATAACAGGATACAGCAGCTTTCAATAGGACAGGAATACAGCCAGAGGAAAGTGGGAGATTAACTGTGACAGAGGTTCAGATAGCAGCGCTGAATGAGATGGGTGGGAACAGGGTCAAGTTGAGAGGATGAAGACTTGTTATGAATTTAACAATACTGGGAGAGTCAGTCAAAGTGAATGTTGAAAGTGAAAATGAAAGTGTTGAGAATGAGGAATCAGGAGAGTTCAATTCCTGATGGATGGTTGACACTGTCACTGAAAAAACTCAGGAAGGCATTGCACAAATCAGTTGAGTCTGTCATTCAGACAGAGGGTTCGGGAGCCGGTTGACAGCTGAAAACAGAAGCTTAGGGTTCTGTCTGGTTTTCTTAATAGTATGATGAATAAGCACTGTTTAATGCTGTTTTGTAGTCAGACAGGTGGTCAGTATAGGCCAGATAGTGGACTTGAATTCCTGATTTCTTAAACAGACGATCAAGACATCTACCAGTCGTTCAAATGCTGGTGTAAAACAGGGATATCTATGGGAAGAGGGCTCAGAGCTAGTTTTCAATGTTGCCAAAGTGTCAGAGCAAGCACTGAGGATACGGTTGTGAGACAAAGCATCATCAACAGAATGCATAACATTGACTTGAGCGAAGTTGAAAGTCTCCAGGGAGGTAGACAGAGACGGTGAGTCAACAGCATTAACACTACAATATGAGATTAAAGATTTTCGACGGGTTTTGGGAGGAGGTAGAGAAAACAATGCATTGATAAGCATATGATCAGATACACCAATATAATGCACAATCAAAGCGATGAACTGTGTTCACTGACAATGGTTTTCCGAAGTGTTCCTGAGCCCATGTGGTAATTTGTTACAAAATGATGGTGATTTTTAATGCAGTGTCCTGAGGTATTGAAGGTCACTGGTATTAAATGCTGGTTTTTGGACTTGCTGCTTACTTGCAGAGATTTCTTCATATTCTCTGAATCTTTTCATGCTATTATGGACTGTAGATCATGAAATCCCTTAATTCCTTGCAATTCCATGTTCAGAAACATTGTTTTTAGACTGTTGGACTTTTTACTCATGCAGTTGTTCACAAAGTGATGAACCTCACCCCATCCGTGCTTGTGAATGACTGAGCCTTTCAGGGGTGCTTCCTTTACACCTAATTATGACACTCACCTGTGGAATGTTCCAAAAAGGTATTTTTGAGCATTCCTCAACTTTTGCAGTATTTTTTACCACTGTCCCAACTTTTTCTTAACATGTTTCAGGAATCAATTTCAAAATAATTGAATATTTGCATCAAAACAATAAAGTTTATCAGTTTGAACACTAAATATTTTGTCTTTGTAGTGTATTCAATTCAATATGGGTTGAAACGAATTATCAAATATCTGCTTCTAGTTCAATTAACAACTCAGTTACATTCTGATTAGCTAACAATTAATCTGGATAGTTGGCCACACCTATGTAAAGATCAGTTTGTTATGCATATATGTCGTGTTAGAAACTGTATGGCTAAATTTGCATAATGTCATGTTAAACATTCTTTTTGTTCCATAGAAAGGCTGTGTTAAGTTCTGTTTAATAAAAATTACAAATGGTGGTCATGCTTACCATGCAAATTAATTCCTGGAACAAAACTTATTGTTACAACTATAAAACTGAGTGGGCTTTCTGGTCAATATTGGTTTCAAGTAGCATATTCTAGTGGCATGAGGACGCCACACATCCTGATATAGCATCCCCTAGTTAACGTATTTTAGAAGTTCCTTGTTTTACATGGTTAACATATATTGCTGATTTTACTTACACAATGGAATATTACCATAGATAGTCATGGCTTGGCAAAGAACTCCAGGAAGACTCAATGAATTCATCATAGAGCATCAAGTATGTAGAGCTTTACAGTGTTCCAACAACCAGGTTATACACACATTAACCAGTTTCTCGACATCTATAAGAGAGAGTATTATTTCTAGGTTTAGCAATATTATGTACACTAGATAATGGTCCCAAGAAATTCGGACGTAATTCAACGAATATTCTAACTAGCTGACAGCATTTCATTTGGCTGTCACTGCTAATATAGCCATCCTGTATGTTGTCTTTTAAGTAAATATATTTTTATAAACTGCATGATTTTTAAACTGCATAGTTCTAACTATGCCAACTATCTAAATAATGGGCACGAAATATAAAATATCCAGCAAAAAATTTAAATAATTTTGGAAATCATTGTTCCAAGCTAAATTTGAACAGTGTGACAGGGAATTATCATAAGGTTAGCCAGATAGCTTAACTAGCTATCATAGAAAAAATTGGCCAAGCCATGGCTATCTAGAGTAACATTTAACTGTGTAAGTAAAACCATTTAAATATGTCAATTGAGTAACACCCAAATGTGTTGAGGCCATAGTATCAAGACTCTGACTGGTTAAAAAATTCAATTTAAGCACCTCCTTTGTTGACCCAGGGACTAGCACCACTTTGCAATATCAGGTTATGCATGGCTAAAACTTTTGCACAGTACAATTGTAGCGAAAAGTTTTGAGAATGGCATAAATTTTGAAATGTTTTCCGCCTCAGTTTATTAAGACCCTTTTGTCAAATGTTTATATTGTATTATATAGCATACAATAGCGTAATGTCTTAAAGCAGCTTTACAATAACATATTATCTAATAAGGCCAATCCCAAATTGAGCAAACCTAGAGCAAAAAAAAGCAGAAAAAATTCTAAACACTGTAAGGAAGAAATCTTGGGAAGACCAAGCCTTGGTTGGTGATTTAGATATTAAATGTAATATTTAAGTTTTAGGTAATAGTAATGCTATATAAATAATAACAAATAGATAAAATATTGGGAGAAACTTTAGGTATCTTGAGTCCTCAGCAGGAAAGTCCTTGGAAGCACATCATCCCCTGACAATCGAAGGACGGAGGGAGTTACTGTGCTCTGGTGTGGCACGTGTATGGTGGGACTGGTTTCTGTTGGTGAAAACTTAGAGCACAGAAGGTAACAAAGCCATGTGAGACATCAGCAACCCATCTCCTCAGCAATCAACAATCCTAAATGATTGCACTAAAGAGGCACGAAGCATCCCAAAATTCCACATCACCATAAATCTTATTGCCTATGAACCCTTCAGCTCTGCCTTTAGTCTAATGCAAGGATGCACAAGTCAAGGACCACCCACAATATACTCCTGGCTAAACGTCAGGGTATGACAGGTCCAGACTTGACCCCAAACTCAAGCCCCAGTAACTCGAGCCATAAATTGTAAAACTTAGAATGTAAGACTCTAAGAGTTCAGATGATGTGGGCTCAGCTGGGTAAAGCTTTATATGTTACAATAGATATTTTGTAACCAGTGTAGAGATGTTAGAAAAGCACTAATATGATCATTTTTTCTAGTTCTAGTTAGACCAATTTTATTTATTTATTTGTTGGATTCAAATTTAAAGTAAAACCACTCCTCTGGATGAGAAGCCACTCCAAACATGAGTGGTCTCAGGATACTTCACTGTTTGCATAACACGGGACTCATGGTACAGCTCATACATCCTTTTCCTGTCAATTATTTTTCTAGTTGTCTCAAACAGTCTGAAGGGGGTTTCATTAAAGAAAATAACTTTACCCTGGTCAGGTGGTCCTGGTGCTTGCTTGACTTTGTTGGGTGCCCTGGAGCCTTCTTCACTTCAATTTTACTGCTCTCAAAGTTCTTGATGATCTGATAAATAGTTTATTGGTGTGATATCTTACAAGCAGCAATGTCCTTGCCTGTGAAACCCTTTTGATGCAATGTGGCTTCACTTAATCATGGTTAACATAAAAAAAAACTTGTGTCATCACACTTTCAAAAGCAACCAGTCTGTTCTTCTAATCAGCATGACTTCAGAGTGACATCACCGGTCTTGTCCTCATTAACCTTTTCTCTTCAGCTAACAAGATCATCACTGTCACTATCATTACTGTTAGCAGGCCATTTTGTAAAGCTGAAATACAGTATTTTTTGTTGTATAGTCATTTTTATGGCAGGGAATTACTGATCACAATGTAGTTAATACAAATTGCCACCATGAAAACCGATCAAGCCAACTTTATGAAAACAGTTGTGCTAGTTTCAAAACTTTAGGCCATGACTGTACTGTAGGATATGTGATATTATGTATTGATTGTGTCTTCATATTTTATAACTACTTTTGCTAATGATTAAGGTTCTTGAGACATTTAACAGTATTGTACCTTTAATGGTGCGATGTATCTACAATCTTTTAATAAATCTAAATATTTAAAATGTAAAACACATTTTAACAAGTAACTTACAACTTCTGGATAGCACACAAAAAAAATAAAATATTAAGTTCCATTTACAGTACAAAGATAAACAATGCGACATACACTGTACAGAAAGAATCTAAGCAACCGGCACCTAATTTTACTTATGGTGTGGTAATGGTACCACATTCAAAGTTTTTGCAGAAGTAAGCACAATATTAACCTGAAACCAAATTGTCTTATTATCAGAAACAAAACAGCCACCTTTATATTACTGCGAGGATCTTTCCCCACTGGGAAATCTTTGCCAACCTTCTGATTCGGCATGTATAAATGTGGTACTGTTGTTATATTTAATACACTCCTTTTAAAAACCTAACAAATATTTGTTAGCTTTAAAAAAACACATAACATAACCTTAGTTCCATGATCAGATTGAGACTGAAGACCATGTCAGACCTGATGATACAATGATATCTGAAAACTCATTGTCACTTGACTATCGAACTAAACTCAAATTAAATTAAAGTACAAAAAGAGCTCACAGTAAGAATGGCATTACTTACATGTCTACAATCACAATGCTGCAGCAATACAAAAATACCACAAATGCAAATCAAATAAAAAAATATAGAAAAATATAGAAAATTACAATAAATCAGGAAAGAAATAAACTAAGATAAGGGAATCTTAATACAGTGCCAAGGATGGTCCTACTAATCATTAGTATGTTGTGTATACTTTACTGTGATGCTTGATAGTTTGTGACCCCGTTAAGGTTTTATATGTTTCTACATAAATATGGCCTATAACATCAGGTTAGCAGTAGAAAATATGACAGTAGCAAACTTAAACCTTGAGGAACATGATGTAATATTACATATCGATCAGTGTAAAACGTTTGTGAACCTAGCATGAACAGCTAACATGAAGTTTTCAAGAGTCTGGTGTTTTCAACCAGTGGGATCAGTGGGAAGTGTGAGTGGACATGCCTGGTATTAAATAAGAGTATTTTTCAAAATATAATTTTGGTTTAATTCAGAAATGTAATGGCTGGAGACAGGACAACACTGCATTAAAGCATAAGATCCTTCTTCAATATTTGAAACATGGTGGGAGTAGTATCACAGCCAGGACAGCTGTCCAAAATAAATGGAAATATAAATGACATATTAAAGCAGTAAACTCTAAAGATAAGCGCATCTGTCACTGAACTAAATCTCAAAAGAATTTGAATAAGACAGCAATTCAATGTCCCTAAGCAAACAAGTTGTTCTGCCAAAGAATGGTTAAAGAAGGTTTCTCAGGAGAGGGAAGCATGTGCATCCCAGTGGGCTCTGGACGTGCACCAATGGTTCTCACGGATCTCCCTGTCCAGGACCCTCCGAAATTTCTAACCTGCACAACTGTAGAAATACCACATACTGTAAACGAAGGCTCATCTACTTTTACCACTCGCAAATATGTCATACAGGGAAGGATGCGTTCTTCAAAGCAAACAATGCAGTCTATGTGGTCTAGATGTTGTCTAAACCACAGATTGTATTCAAATATTGAACTCCATATTAATCATTACTCAATAAAATGTACAGTACCAGAGGTTATGCTGTACCATGTGCCTACAGTCATGGCCAAAATTTTGAGAATGGCACAAAGTTTGGTTTTCACAAAGCTTTTTACGGTAGCAATTTATATTAAATCTAGATTATGAAGACTGATCAGATAAATTGCAATTAATTGCAGTTATTCACTGCCATAAAAATGACCTTATTACAAAGAGTACTACATTCCAGCCACTGCATTTCAGCAGTACATAATTGCCTACTAACATTATTTCAGTGATGATCTTATCTCCAGAGAAACGGTTAATAAGGACAAGACAGCTGACATCACTGTGCCATGTTGACTACAAGAGTACACTGGTTGCTTTGAAAGGGTGATGGTTTTCTTCTGTTAACCATGGTTACCTCCAAGGAAACACCTGCAGCCACCCTTGAATTGCATCAACAAGGGTTTCATAGGCTTGTCACAACTGTGCTGAAGAAGGCTTCAGGTCATCCAAGAAAGTCAAGCAAGCATAACAACAGTCTTCTTAGGAAAATACAGCTATGATATTAGGTCACCACCAGTGCATGAGGTTGCTCAGAAATGGCAGAGGGCAGGTGAGAGTACATCCGAATGCACAGGGAAACAAAGGCTTTTGAATGTTTTTTCTATATCCATGTTCTGTAACCATGGTCCTGTGTCATGCCGACAGTGAAGCAACCTGATCAACCACGTTTGTGACTTCTTATCCAGGAGAGTGGATTCGCTCCAAATTTGACTAAGAACACTGCCATGAATAAGGAATGGTATCAAAACATCCTCCAGGAACAATTTGGAGATGAATAATGCTTTTTCCAGCATGATGGAACACATGATGTCAGGGCAAAAGTGGTAACCAAGTGGCTTGGGGAAAAAAACAATGTGGGTCCATGACCAGGAAACTCACCAGATCTCAATCCCATTGAGAACTTATGGTCATCAATCCTCAAAAAGAGGGTGGACAGACAAAACCCTAGAAACTGTGATCAACTTTAAGCAACAACTTTTAGATCAGGCAAGAATAGGTTGAAGAAGGGTCAAGTCTGTTCTTAAACTTCATATATTTGTGAATAAAAAGTAAACAAAAAACATATGTATGCTTATAATTGTACTTCATTATACCATATAAACATCTGACAAAACATTCTAAAGAAAACAGGCACCAAGTTTTGTAAAAAACAGATTTTATGCCATTCTCAAAACTTTTTATTAGGTTATTAAATGGCTAAATACCTTAACAATAACAATAAAAAACATATCAGACCATGGAAATGTATTATTTTCTTAATAAATAAATGACAAAGTATAATATTTTTGTCTCATTTGTATTAATATTTGTGTAAAAATGTGAAAAAAACTGCTCTATGTATATTGGTAGACACACTGACAATGATTCAAAACCATCACATGTTCATAATAATTATTTTGTTGATCCTAATGTATGGTTCCACTGCAATTTCCAATTCACTGTACACTGTTTTATACATTTATTAATGTACAAAAAGAATCTAGTTATGATCACAGGGAAAGGTCTGGTGGATGGTGTTTTACAAACAGTGTTAAAAAAATCAACCTTTACCACACAAACACTTAAAAGTACCCTTTTATGCATACTGTATCTCACAAAAGTTCTCACTCAAAGTTTTGTAAACAGTTTATTTTCATGGGACAACACTGAAGATATGACACTTCGATACAATGTAATCAGTTTACAGCTTGTATAACAGTGTAAATTTGCTGTGACCTCCACAGGCATCCATTAATGTCTAAACCACTGGCAACAAAAGTGAGTACACCCCTAAGTAAAAATGGCCACATTGTGTTCAAAGTGTGAATATTGTGTGTGGCCACCATTAAATTCCTCTCTTGGGTACAGACTTCACTAGGACTACCCAGGCTATCACTGGAATCTTCTTCCACTCCTCTATGATGACATCACAGAGCTGGTGGATGTTAGAAACCTTGCGTTCCTCCACAGATTCTCAAAAGGATTTAGGTCTGGAGACATGCTTGGCCAGTCCAGCACATTTACCCTCAGTTTCTTTAGCAAGGTAATGGTCAACCTGGAAGTGTGTTTGGGTAAGTTGGAATACTGCCCTGATCTTTAGTGTTATCCCATGAGAAGATATAATAAAATACATTACGTTCATGTGAGGGGTGTACTCACTTTTGTGAGCGTCAACATACTTTATTTTTTAGATCTGTTATATACTTAAAAGTTGATAATTAAGTGCAAGTGTAATATGAAAACAGTAATTGTTGTATAATAGTTAACTCACAGTCCCCAAACGTTTACAAATCCAAAACTTAATTCATGACTCAAAATAATTTATAATACAAAATATGTCAATTTGGCACTTGATGTCACACGAAAACACAAGACAGTATTAGTTTGTGCACAAATTATTTACATATATACATACATAGTAATAAGCATGTACAATATTTAATAGGTGCGACAGTTCTTTTAGGTTCCAGCCCCTATGGTATGTGGTCAGTGACTGGAAGAATTGTTGGCTTTAGTCCTGTTGTTGCTGGAGGTAACATGATTGAAACTAAATAAAAATGTCCTAAGATATCCTTGTAGCTGTGACCCAAATATCATGCCTGTTTTTAAATAGATATACTTAATGTAATTTGTCTGTTATTGTAACAATAACAACTTGATTTCTTGTGTCACTTTGAAGTTTAAAATAGTAAAAAATAATACTGATGAAAATAATATTACAAATAAGTTAATAAGTTACAAATAAACAGCTTGGACATTAAATATTTTTCACAGTAACATTATAACAGCAGACCAACAAGACCTACTAGGAAGCAGTCAAAACAGCATTTCTGTTATGTCTGTTAAGGTATCATTCTGCTGTATCCTTTTTGTAATGGGTAAAAAAGTTGCACTTCCATGAGCGTCCGTGCTGCAAGAGTATACAGATGTGAGTGTATGAATGTTCTTTTTATATCCTTTGCTCTTCTTTGACACATTAGCACAAAACAAATGTCCATAAATACTGCATCCTGGTCAACAGGATTGTTATAGATACAACTAGACAAAATACCATGTAAAACCAAACTTAAAGTTCATTTCCTCAGTGTTTTTGTCCTTTTGAACTCCATATGTACTGGCTCATTTTTCATCCTTCCAAAGGCAGCAGCTATTCAAAAGACATTAAGTTGGCTGGAATCTGCAAGATAATAGACAAGAAGGAAGTAAATCGTTTTGCAAAAAAAAATATGTATTCGTGATAAATTAAAATAATATTTTCTAATAGACATACACCATACACCAAAGTTTGGGGAAACCCACAAATCACATTCAAACAATTTATTTATGTTCTATGTAAAACATACAGGGAAGGGCAGAAAGTTGATGAACAGATTTGTTATGGATGTCGTGTGTCATATTGAGAGTCACTAATGTGTTTATTACAAGCCAATCGTCTTGTCACTGTTTATACAGATGCCAAAGCTGTTTTATTCACAACATGAATCTATTCCTGCTAGTGTGACTGAATTATCAGTGATCAGTAATTAAACAGGTGTCCACATACTAATACACATCTATTGTTACTAAAATACAAAGGTAAATAATAGCTAAGAATCCTTAAGAAACACCCAGTACTCATAATCCCAAATCTCATTATTAAGGGATTTACAAATCAAGGTTAACATTTTTGAATAATTGTTTCTTTTTATTGTTTATAAATGTACCTGTGGCCTCATACACCTGCAAGCCTCAGCAAGATGCTTGTGCCAAATAATTGCAGAAAAACGTGATCCAGTTTGAAACTTGTAAACATTCCCTAGAATCAAAACAACCACATACACATATACAAACCACAGTTAATGTTTATATTCATCCATCAGTTCTCAATAAAATATTACACAGGCACATCACAAAATGTATATGTTTAATTAATATGTTTGGCATTTTAGGTTTCAAAGATTTAACCTGTTGTTCCGCAGAGAACTGGATTTGAAAATTTTCCATTTGCATGTTCAATATTTTATACTGATGTGTACCAAAACATTAGAGAACAAGCATAAGTTTCTGACTGAGTTAACAAAAGGTTTATTTAATTCAATATGAATACAATGCATGTGCAGTCATATATAGTTATCCAATTTACTTAGAGCAGACCTTGTGTCTAAGTCTAAAAGAGAGTAGCTGTATAGACAGAATTACCTTTGTCAGGGTCACTGAGCTGAAAAATGTTTGGATGCTCATGGTCGTCAGGCAGCACCACAATCCAATCAGTCAATAAGATCTTCTTACAAGGCCTGGATTTGTACTACAACATAGCCAACCAAAAACAGTAAATAAAAGCAGTATGCTTCCAGGCTTCTCTTTCATGCCTAATGATTCTCTGGACTCAATTTTCCCATAATCCCCCTGGTTAACACAACATGCCCTCCTCACCCAATGGACAACATGTGACCCGGTGGTATTAGGGATGCTGTAGTGATGGCAGCATTCCACTCGTTTTTTTAAAGTGTTAGATTTTTTGTGGCAATACCCTTTATATTTACATTACAGTAGAATAAAACAATTGTGACTGCATAATTACCAGATAATGGCAATTTCAGTCAACATCCAGTGTCAAAGAACTTAATGTAGACATAAAATAATGCATACCACGCGTATACACACACCATTTATCTCTATTCTTTGTGGCATAGATTCAACAATCAGAGATTGTTCTCCATAGCAACATTATAGCATCATGAAGTTGCTGATGATTTGTCAGCTGCACAACCATAATGTGAATCTCCTGTTTCACCACATCCCGAAGGTTCTCTATTCTACTGAGATCTGGTGAATGTGAGGCATATTTGAGTACAGCTTATTGTCATGTTCACAAAACCAGTTTGAGATGATTTGAGTCTTGTAACATGACATGTTATCCCGTTTATGCCAGGTACTCTGGTTTCCTCCAACATTCCAAAAACATACATTAGGTTAATCAGTATGTCTAAAGTGTCCTAGTGTAAGTGTGTGAGTATATGCATGTGTTTTGCAATGGACTGGCACCCTGTCTAGGGGTTGTTCTTCCCTTGCACCCTATACTGCAAGTTAGGCCCCAGCCCCATACATAAGATTTGTATAAGCGTTTAGGATCCCTACCTCACAAACCACACACTGCCGTCTGCCAATACAGAGCAAATCCCAATAGCTGCTTTTATCACCACGCTGGCTAAAGACCTGATAACAAACACCTGGGGTCTTTACGATATAAGTACGAGCCCCAGCGTTGTTCGTTGCCACATTGTCTTCTTACAGTAACTTGCTCTCTGGCTGACGCACGTCACTATTCATCCCTTAAAATTAGAAGGCAACAGGAAGGGGGTGTCATGCACCCAGGTCCTCTCCGTCGAGGCATCATTAGCCTGGCAGGACAGAACTCTCATGAAGTTGGGTCCACATCCAACTTCCTGGATAGAGGTCTGGCACGCCACTTCGGGCTCCCCCTCAAGCAGCTTTCAGCGCCCATAACCATCTGTGGATCGATGGTCGGCAGCTACAAGGGGGCCCTAATCACCAACTAAACTTGTCCCCTTACTCTCACCTTGGGAAGACACGAAGAATGTCTCTCGTTCCTCATCGCCCAGGTCCCCCAAATGCAAGTGGTCTTGAACCACCCTTGGCTCAAAGCCCACAACCCCACTATCGACTGGACATCGGAGTCCATCAATGGATGGTCGATCGTGTGCCACTCGGCTTGCCTGCTTAGGACACATCCCCCTTAGCCCAGCCCCGCACCAGAGCCTCCTGAGGGCCTTTCACTGGTTCCTCTGCAATACCACGACCTGGCGGTGCCTGCCAGGCACCACACCTCCAAGGGGGCACCTCTTCTCCCTTTAGGAGCCCAAGCAGAAGGCCATGGAGGAATATATTAGGGAGGCCCTGAAACAGGGCTTCATTCGCCCCATCTCCTCTCTGGCTGGAGCTGGAATCTTTTTCGTTGGTAAGAAAGACAGCTCCTTATGGTCGTACATTGACTATCGGGGTTCAAATCCATTACCATCCAGGACCACTACCCCTTGCCCATGATGGCCACAGCCTTCGAGTTCCTGCAAAGGGCTTGTTTCTTCACCAAGCTTGACCTGCGGAACGCCTACAATGTCATCCGCATCCAAAAGGGAGATGAGTGGAAAACGGCCTTCATCACCTCCAACGGGCACTATAAATACTAGGTCATGCCTTTCGGCCTGATGAATGCCCTGTCCGTCTTCCAAAATTACCTCAGTGAGGTGCTCCTGAGGTGTTAGACCGATACCCCTATGTATATGGATGGTATACTTATCTTTAGCCCCAACACATCCACATTAAGCGTGTGGCCGGGCCCCACCTCAAAGTGTTAGGTACAGAGTTTCCTGGGATTCGCTAACTTTTTTGGAAATTTATCCAGAACTTTAGTTCAGTGACCGCACCCCTCATGGACCTAACCGGTAAGGTACCCTTCCGGTGGTCCAGCGAAGCCCAGGCCTCCTTTGAGCGGCTTCGGGGACTTCTCACTAGTGCCCCCGTACTACGCCTACCCGACCCCGAGGAACAGTTAATTGTGGAGGTGAACGCCTCCAAGGTTATGGAGGGGGC
Source organism: Parotocinclus haroldoi (assembly GCA_034779995.1). Classification (NCBI taxonomy): domain Eukaryota; kingdom Metazoa; phylum Chordata; class Actinopteri; order Siluriformes; family Loricariidae; genus Parotocinclus; species Parotocinclus haroldoi. Next base: position 7,907 of record JAUZST010030587.1, on the reverse strand, counting down.
CGTCTTTTCCCAGAGGTTCCCCCCAGATAGGGGCATGCGCAGTTCTTCCCCCACCGGTTGACACTGGCCGAACGCAATTACCGGGTGGGAGATAGAGAGCTAGTGGCTGTTAAGTTGGCCTTGGATTAACGGTGGCTTTGGCTGAAGGGGGCCCGGCATTCGTTCTTGGTGTGAACCGACCACAATGTCCAGCAAGTAAAAAGGCTGAATGGCAGGCAGTACCGGTGGTCGCTTTTCTTCGGCCACTTCCATTTCACCCTGTCATACCGCCAAGACCGTGAAGCCGGACACCCTTTTGCGCCTCTGGGAGCCGGATGATACCCAGACCCAGCCAGAACCCATCCGACCAGATCCACCAGGCAGACTCGTCAGTGCGTGACCAGGTACTGCAATGTGGACATTTGGGGTAAACAAGACCCTGGAGGTTTTGGTGGTCTAAAAGGGCAGACGACTGCCGAACGTTCATAAGCTTGTGTCACGTCTGTGCTACCAACAAGAGCGGTTGGAAATGTTCCCATGGACTTTTACAACCGCTCCCCATTCTATCACAGCCCTGGTCCCACTTGACAATGGATTTCGTCACAGGTCTGCCCCGATCCAAGGGCTTCACTGCGGTGCTGGTGATTGTTGATCACTTCACGGTCGGTTCTCCATGCCACTTGATTGGGGAAGCATCGGCATCTTCTTGTGCTTACCGCACGTCTGCCCTCTGCTGTTTCAGCGGGCATTGCTGCTAATTCGCACTCATGCCAGCTGTGGGTGCCATCATGCATCACAGCTGCGTGATTCCCCCTTTTTTGTTTGTAAAGCCTTCTGCTCTGCCTCTTTTGTTATTTCCCCATTTTTTACCTTATATCGTTTGTCCCCTTCGTTCCCGCATCCTTGGGTCCTCGCATAAAACCCTAACATAATCCCAATTACAATGAAGCTGAGACGTTGTGTGAAACATAAATAAAAAAGAGAATACAATGATTTTGGAAATATTGACTAATTTCGGATTTGATACCAACATGTTCCAAAAGAGTTGGGACTGGGCATTTTTACCACTGTGTTACAACAACACTAAACACTTAACAACACTTAATAAGTTTGGGAACTGAGGACACTAATAGTTAAAGCTTTATAGGTTCTTGCTTGATGTATAACTACAACTGTGGGGTCTCCATTGTTGTATTTTGCGCTTCATAATGCGCCTCAAATTATCAATGAGACAGGTCTGTACTGCAGACAGGCTAGTCTACTACCTGCACTCTTTAACTACAAAGCCATGCTGTTGTAACACTTGCAGACTGTGGATTGGCATTGTCTTGCTGAAATAAGCAGGATTGTCCCTGAAAAAGATTTGTGCCACTTTGTGTAAGTCTATCTCAGAGGAGCTCGGGTTTGGGCTCAGAGAAGCCGACAGTGTTTCTGGCTGTTGTTGATATTTGGCTTTCGCTTTGCATGGTAGAGTTTTCACTTGCACTTGTAGATGGAGCGACGAACTGTGTTCACTGATAATGGTTTTCTGAAGTGTTCTTGAGCCCATGTGGTAATATCTGTTTCAGAATGATGTCGGTTTTTAATGCAGTGTCACCTGAGGGATTGAAGGCTACAGGCAATCAATGTTGGTTTTCAGAATTGCCGCTTACTTGCAGAGATTTCTCCAGATTCTCTGAATCTTTTGATGATATTATGGACTGTAGATATGGAAATCCCTAAATTCCATGCAATTACATGTTCAGAGCCATTGTTTTTAAACTGTTCATAAAATTTGCTCAAGCAGTTATTCACAAAGTGGTGAACCTAACCCCATCCTTACTTGTGATGACGTATATACGGATGCTCCCCAATCATGACACTCACCTGTTTCAAATTTACCTATATAGGTGTTTCTTAAGCATTCCTCAACTTTACTAGTCTTTTGTTGCCCCTGTCCCAACTTGTTGGAATGTGCTGCATCAAATTTTAAAATGAAAAAAAGTAGATTCAATTTAAACATTACATTTCTTGTAATTGTAGTGTATTCAACACTACAGTTGATTAAATAAGTTCAATAAGTTGAAAATGATTTGCAAATAATCGTATTCTGTATTAATTTTACACAACGTTCCAACTATGGAACTGGAGATATGATGTGTTTAATCTGTACTAATAGATTTACAGATGTTTTGCCACACATATATACATGTACTGTTTCATTGATAAGTGCTGAAGAACTACTGTGGAAGGGGAGCTAATCAGATTCTGCTTAAGGTCCCTAAAACACTACCAACAAATACAAGGATAAAATTATTGTTACAAAATAGACATGACTACTCACATGTCTCCTTTCATTTGCTCTCAGAGCTTTAGAGCTAAAGTATATAAGAGTTGAGCCAGAAAGGACAATCCAATACCGCTTCCATGATGACAGCTGGGACAAAAACAAAACAAAGAAACACAAGCTAGGGCATGAACAGCAATGACGCTTGGTGGATTTGGATGAGTAACATTATTATAAGCAAATATTTCATGCTATTTGTCATGATGATTTTTTTCAAATACTATATATTTGAATGCTTTTTGTACAATGTTCAGAATATTATAATGATGACTAATTTGATAGTTTACTCACTGTAGGTTTCTTGCCCTCTTTCATAATCGTCTTCCTACGGAGAGGTCCTTCAATTGTAATACTGCTCAGTGTACTACACTCATAGCTGGATACTGCCCCTGGAGTACTGAAACAAAGCAACAACAGCCAAACTAATTTGTTGTTTGCACTTGCAGTAATTATTATAGGTTTATTATTTTATAATTTATTAACTATAAAAAAATAGAAAAAAAAACCTGCCTTAGCCAATAACAGAACATTAAACTTGCACATTGGTAAAGTCTAGACCACAAATCTGTTGAGATGCTGAAGAAATTAAAACAGGAAACCCCATAAAGGTCATATAACAATGATTTACCTTATTGATCATATTAAGATTGTTACACCATCATGACTTGAACAAATATCAGTCAACACTCTATGCATAATCAATGCAAAACTGTAACTAAATTTATTAACTGTAAAGGTGATGCATACCTGTAAACATAGCTTCTGTTTCTGGGAGAATTATGGACTGGAACCCTCCAATTTGGACCCAGTGTAGCATACATACGGCCTCTAAAATCAGACATGGTGCCATTTTTTAAACAGCAGCACAAGACTTAAGGCATGCACTTTATTAATGTAATATGGTGTTTTGTCTTTAAATATCTACTTACCACATTTATAACATATACACTGCCTACCAAAAGTTAAAAGAAATAACCGCTATAATATATATATATTAGTGTATTAGTGTATATAACATAAGTAAATTCCCATTTCCCCATTTCCAAATTTCACTCCGTTTAAACATTAATCCATCAAGCATTAATGTAATGGCAAATTACAATTAACAACCCCTCAACCAAACAGACAAACAGTGAAATAAACCAACCTTTCAACAGCAAATGACAAGTCATCACTGAAGGAACTTTCTCGGCTACCTGTAAAATATTTTAAGAAACTACAATTTCAATACACAGATAGTAGAGTGCCAATGAGCTATATGGATGACATCTATTACTTCTCAAGTCTCATCCCCTTAAACTCCATAAAATAATAAAACCTTATAATAAACTGTATGATCAGTAAAATGAGCATAATATCTCTTGTCTAAAAGGAGGCTCAAGGTCACACTCGTCAGTGTATGTCTGTTGCAAAAGGTAGCAAGATGAAGCAAGTGGTTAGTCTATAAACCCTATGTCCTTCCTGTGTTCACATGGGATTCTCTATATACTCATACTAATTACTTTGGGTTGTGCTTATGATGCCAGTCAGTAAAACTAGACTTACACTTTAATTTGTGCCCTTTCAACTGTGACATTTTTGCCATGATTAAGCCATGAGTAAAGGTATTGTCCTGCAATAACATTTTCTGTATATTAATTTACACTAAAATGGCAAAAATAAAAATGGTAAGCTGACCAGCGGATAGAAAAATGAATGAATGAACAAAATAAAATTACATGGTTTTAAGGGTGGGATATTTCACTGGCACAATACAGCTATTGTCGGACAATAGCACCAAAATAAATGTGCCCAACACACGAAGCAAAACTTCATATGCTCTAAAATGTATGTGCTGTTGCTGTATATAGCCAAATTATTTAAGGACTTGTTGAATCAATTTCTATTTTGGCTAACAATACTACAGGTTGTATTTGAAAATAAGATATCTAAGGTATGCAAGTTGTAATGTACCTTCTGTCTTTTAGAATGGGACCCCTCTATTGATATCTATAACGTCATATTTTATATCACTCCTGTGGTAATTCCATATGTAGGAATATGTAATAAGTCCATAAATACATAAAGCACAGTTATATGCAAGTCATATGTTAAATTCCACCACTGGATGTTTGACGGAAAAATAAACCCAATAATATCATTACTGACTGGGGTCTAAAGTGGCCTATGATCTGGGATCTGTAATTCTGAGGATATTTAATAGTTCTGACTCTGAGAATGTGCAAGTGTGATTGCATACAGAATTAATGTGAATAACCTAATGGGACCCCGTTGGTGAAGACAGAGTCATGTGTATGATTCCTGACAGGGCTGTGTGATTCCAGGAAGCTGTCATCCAGGAGATGACGAGCCTTTTCCTTTACAGAGAAAGATGAACTCTTACTTTCCGCTACTCCAAACTGGCACATCATGCTATAGAGAACGGGAACAGAGCAAAAAAATTATAAAAAAAGTGAGATATGAAAAGTTGAAATATTGCAGTATTTACAAAAAATATATATCCTGAAGCATGATATTAAAACATCATTCCCAGAAACCTTGATCTCTGGCCAACAACTTTACGAGTTTTGTGATATCAGTCAAGTTCATGACAAATGGAACATAATAAAGCCTCTCTACCTCCCTAATCCATTTTGATATGGATGTCCAAAGTCAGTTATTTAAATAGAAAAAAATATTGGCATACACAGTCCCTCAGTGTGCGTCTAGTTTAATTAATTTGATTAATGTCATGTTGCTAGCTAGAACCTTGCATTTACAAGCGATGATGACTACCATGATCTGAAATATGGAAATATTATTCAAATAAAGACTCAGCAAAACATCTACCTAGCAGGAGATTCTAAAATCTAAAGATGCATGGCAGGGGAAGGGCCTTTTTGTTTACATAGAAAAACCTTGCTATTTTTGTTCAGGGCTCATACACACCATAAAGTCTAGACTAAAACATACTTACTTACACAGGATTTTGGTCTTTTTACACCTGGATGCATGACTGTTCTTCTGGCACCAGTGCCAGCTCACAAACCTACAACAGGGGACCCTAACTCCCTCTCCCCTCCTCAGATAAACTGAGGATGCCATGCTAGTACTACTGTTGCTGGAGGATGTAAGAACCATTTTAATTTAACACCATTTTTATTTTACACAGTTCTCTCACAATATTGTGATCACCATTCGCGTCTGTTTGATTCTAGGTGCACTTTGTTGGTCTGTAATTACAGTCTGTTGTCAATTGGTTTCTCTGCATACTTTGTTAGTCCCTTTTTGCCCTGTCCTCTGGTGGTCAGGACCCCCACAGGACCACCAAACATCATGTACTATTTGTGTGGTGGATCATTCTCAGCAGTGCAGTGACTGTAGTTTGTTGGTGATGTGTTAGTGTGTTTTGGGCTGTTATGAGTGAATCACACACAGCACTGATGCTGGAGTTTTTTAACAGCTCCGGACTGACACCTCCAGACCACCAAGCAAAAATGTCTAGCCGCCAACATTTAGGCAGCATCTTGTAAACACTGACAAGTGATTACAGGATGTCTAACACAAACTATGCAACAACAGATGAGCTACTGTCTCTGACATTCATCTACAAGGTGGAGAAATATGGTAGGTGTCCAATAGAGTGTACGTGTTTAAAAACTCCATCATCACTGCAGTGTCTGATCCACTCATACCAGCACAACATACATTAACAAACCACCATATAATGTCCTTGCAGTGGATAGAATATGAGATCCACCACCCCAATAGTACTTGATATATGGGAGGGCCTTGCAATTAGAGAACAGGGCATAAGGACACTAAAAAAGTATGTAGAGAAACAGATGGACTAGAGCGATTAAAGAACTACAAAGCATTCCCAAGGGTTAAAAAGAGGCTGATATACTGATATATAATCAGTGTAGGGTGGTCATTTGTGTGTGATAGTTTGTGCTTTGTATTACATGTTTATTATATTTACTATATCGAGTATTATATTTAGCTCCTGTGTTACTATACTATTAAGACAAATGTAATATTTATTATTGTAACTTTTTACATGTAACATCCAGGCTGCCCAAGGAAGTCAATTTTTGAGTCTTGGTCCTTCCAAGATTTTTCTCTTGTCAAATTAGGACTTGATCAGTTGGGGCTGTGGGTCTAGATAATTGTATCATACACAATGTGAGTCCGAATAATAAGGGCACATGACAAATGTGTAATTCTTAATACTCACTTATTGCCTAGGCTGTGGCTTTTCCTGTGCCGTGCTGGTGGTGGTGTAGGCAGATGGGTTACAACTGAGGTATCAGGACATGTTGGTCTCCGGGTATACCTCAGAGACACCAACTCTTCTGATGGCCCTAATCCACATTTAGACAAACATGAAAATCTGATAAAAAATACATACTTCATCATCAATTAATTTCAATCTTCATCAACATCGTTCAATGACAATATTTCATCTTTCAACCTTATCATATTTCAATACATTATCTGATATTGTATTAACTTAATTAAGTTTTAAACTAATTTTGTCCTATTATTGTGTCTTAGCTTTACTCTCCTTACTAATATAAGAGCCCATAAAGGTATACCTAGGGCCTTTTTCCAGTGAGCTATAAAACTGTGATATAAAAGTGATATTTGTAGCACTGAAAGGGCAGACATTTACTACAATTCCAGACTCCCTCAGTGACTTTAATATGTCACTAAATGGAAACAGAGCTCCTTTCTAATTAGCGCCTGGAAGTAACTACTATTTCCAACCGCAAACATCAGTGACTTTATTGCCAGAGGCTGTTCAAAGACACCAGCGGCCACAAAATGATGCTACTTGCTTTAATGCTAAACAGTGAAATTGGTAAAGATGAAAATCCAGATGTTTCTTTCTGAACAGGGAACTTTTGTATTATTAATTAACTTGGTGTATCCAACAAATAGTTCAATGAAATAACACCTTAAAAGATAAAAAAAAATAAAGACAGCTTGATGGCTGTGGAAAACCTTAAAGAGCGCAAATTAAATTACAACAATACTGATATTATCACATGCCAATATTTTGATCTTTTGGCGTAGTTAAGTGGTAACATCTAAGCTCTAATGGACAGTGGAGATTTCAATTCAATGTTTCAGTTCAATTTTCCCATAGAATACTTTTTTTTAGCAATAGTTGTTGTCTCAAAGAAGTCATGAGCAAAAAAAAAACCCCAGAGACCAATTATTCACATATTCATGGGTTATGGGTCCTCCAACAGGATAATGACCCAAAACAAACAGCTAAAAGCACCACAGAATATATCAGGAATCTCTACCTTTCAGACAATACAATATGCATTGTGAACCACAGTTCACGATAACATATTAGAACAATGAAATAAGAAGTTAATAATTCAATACAATCTGATTATTATGAACTGATACAATTTGATTTGCTATCCAGTCTCGTCCAGCAAGTGTCATTCAAGCTAAATTCAACAGGATCCCAGTTTCAATACAGTAAGGAAGAAAACTTCTTCTCTGTCTTTACTTTGGCTATCAACTGGTATATCCACACACACACACACACACACACACACACACACACACACACACACACACACACACACACACACACACACAC